>VZTD01001045.1:922187-953469 GCA_013397725.1 Rhagologus leucostigma
CTACAGAAGGACTCTGAAATCTTCCCAGGTTTCTCTCTATAGCGGGGGTTTTAATTCATTATTTAGCATTATTATCCTTTTCCTGTGTGTTTGTTAAAATAAATAGTTTTTATCTCTTTCACTTTCCTACGAGGAAAAATTTCTTTTTTTCCCGAACCCTGTGGGGGGGAAGGGTGGTTGCAACCTGGCTTTCTCTCAGGGGCTATATTACTAGATTTTTGGCCAAACCGGCACATCCCCTTAAAAAATCCCCACCAAAACACACACACACACAAGACCCTACCTGATAATCTGTATGATGTAAATACATAGATATTCTTTGATTATAATACATTGACAAGACTGCATATGGTAGTCTTCCTACCTGAAACTTGAAATTCCAAATATATGAAAAAACATGGTGATTTTTTTTAAACTTCAGAGCCTCTAAGGCCTGATCTGTATTTTTTTTCTCATTTTGTGTAAGAAAACTCACTGAAGTTGAGAATAGAGATCAAAAGATATGTTCCTTTCCTCTTCAGTCTAGCCAGGATTTCTCTCTGAGTTTGTGAATAAAATAAAAAGTTAAAGTATTTATCAATTTGTTTTCCTCTTTATATTTCTGATGCCTTATGGTAAAAATTCCCTATGGGTGTAGTGTGATAGCCAGTGCATTCTGCCCTGAAACCAGCCTAAATAGCCTGGAAAGAATGAGGGAACCCGGAGAGTGGAATATCATGCACGGCAAATCCAGCAGCTGGTCATAGCTGTACTGGGCAGAAGCAGGGCTGCTCAGGGAGATCTGCCTCATGCCATCCATTTCAAGATAGAAAATCACGTGTCTTGGTATCAAAAAGTTTGGGAAACATTGTCTATACTACCTGGATTAACTAATACGTTCTACTAATGTGGACTAAAACATATAGCCATGATTTTTTCGTGCCGTCAAGGGTGTCGTCTCCTTTAAAAGAAAGTTCAGTGAGTCATTTTTTTTTACTCTTGTGTGAATGTCTGAGCATGCAAATCTTTCAGATCTCATGTATAAAACTTGCTGTGTTTTTAGAAAGTCTTCCTGACCTCTTCTTATCCAGAACTGGAAGATTTGGGTCAACAAATCTTGACATCTGCATTCAGGTTCTAGTCCTTAGGGATCTGAAGACTTTTGAATAATTGAGTTCCCACTCTTCGTCTCCTTCAGGGGGAAGCTATCAGGAAGAAAACATTTCTGATTAAATATGAATTGGAAAGAAAAGACAACGGACAACAATTGTACCATAGACATGGTACTGTCAGTAAAAAAATACCGTCAGACCTTTGTCACCCCACAACAAGCTTGATATTCTGTACTTCCAAATTATCTTGGCTTATTTACAAAAGCAAACTAAGGAGTCACTAGTATGAATACATATGTCTTCCTGTGAATACTTACACCATTGCAGAGAAACGGGAGTATCTGGTGCAAGCAAAGGGCTATTTCTTCAAAATAATATAATTTAAATTTTTTTAACAAAATTTCAAAGTGTATCATTCTCAAAAAGTGCTACGTGTGAAAGGTTGATTGTGTATGACTGTATGAATAAAGCCAAGTAAGAATATAAAAACTGCTACTAAAATACATTAGCATGCCCAAAAGCTGTAATACCTCAATCTAAAACATAGTGAGTTTGCAAGAAACCTCTTAATCCTAACTAGAAATGGTCATAACTTATATAAGATAATATTTGGTTTGCATCTAGCTTTTTATTAAATTATTCTTTTTCTTGATTCCTGAATCAGTGGCCAATCCTTAACTGTCCATCCAATTGCTCTGGTTCCAATAGTTCCAAAGTTCAGTAAATTTTTAAGAACACAAGTTTTGCACTTTAAACCATCAGCTAAGTCATTAAATATAACGGATCATAAATAATCATTCACATCTTTAAGATTATTTTTAATAGGAATAGCTATGACAATTGCCCATAGTTGGGAAGACAATTCAGATGAAGATTGGTAGCAATACCAGAATTTTTTCTTTGTGCTCTTATGCTCTGATGTCTGTTTTGTCATGTAGATTATAATTACTGAAAACAAAATCGGAAATCAAGACACCAGCATAGTAGGAAGACGAGCTGAAAACTGTAAAGCTCATTTATTTTCTAAGTTATGCAAGTCTCATTTTTTGTGAAGCTCTTATATTCTACTGATGGGCAATTTAGAAAATTCTTAGATCATTTTTTGTCACTAATTGGGAGCATTTAATTTATTCGGGCAGATAAGAAATGTGAATGTGGGAACTGCATACTTTTAAGACAGTCAAGAGCCAAGACAAAGAAGAGGGAGAATAAAAGACCTAAATTTCCCCATGCCAGCCTGAGACTTTGGTCTGTCAATTAATCTCTTTGTTTTAATTTGTTTTAAATCAGGAATAATTATATTTCTGTAATCTGGAAGGCTTCTGAGATTCTAAATTTAGTGGTGCTCATAAAGCCTTTGAGAGGCTTCACCGGTAGATGTTCTAAATTAGCACTATGTACTTACAAATATCCTCTAATTTTCTTAAAGGTTGATAATTCCTGGCAGTATTAAGTCAATATTTTCAAGGGAGAAATGACTAATTAATTTTCTAATTTTGTAGAAGCACACTAAAATTAATAAGTACAGAGTTCTGCTCAGCACAAATTACTTAACACTTAAATTTTGCAGTGCTGTGTATTGATACATTTGTCATATTATGAATACCTAATTTAAGTTTAAAAAGGATTATGTATGAAATCACATATGGCATAATATGGAAAACAGGGAAAGTTGACTCTGCCGTTCATGGAATTATAGGAACCAGATGTCAGATGGTACTTTCTCCTTACCTTCACATTACTCCCAGATGTTGCTTCCAGGAAAACAAACAAACAAACAAAAACAACAACACAACAACAACAACAAACCAAACAAAAACCCAAACAAAACCAACCAAACAAAAACCCCAACAAAAACAAACATATAAACCCCCAAACAAATAAAAGACCAACCAAACCAAACCAAATTTAAGGAAACAAAAAGTAATGACACAAAAAAATCCAACAAAAAAACCAAAGAAAGCACTATAGTTATAGCCCAAACCTGAACATTATAGCAACTTCACTGTTCTGAGAACTTCCCTCAGCAATGATTGAACAGTTCCTGCCACATGTGGTTTACTGCAAACTCACTTTCCCTCCTTATTTAGACTCTACAAATCAGCTTTGTTTTGTAGCCTTTTCATCTTCTCAGTGTGTCTCATTTCTTTTGCTTTTTTTCAGCTGACTGGTAGCCTCTCCTAAATAAAATCCCTCACAGCTATCCAGTAACGGATAACTGGTACTTAAAGGAACTACAGATAGGTTTTTTTATGCCATTCTTAGCTTTCCATGTCTTCTGACTTTTCTCCTCCTTTGTACCTTGAAAAGTAACGTAATTAAGCGTGGTTTCTATGGTGAGCTCACCAGAGATTGCAAATTTGATGAAATGGAAGGTGGAGGGACTGCTTTTTCAATAATACATATTTGAAATGTAGCAACTGCTCCCGAAAAGATCAGGACTAGATGAAAAACCCTCCAATCTAGGAGGATATACTGAGTAAAGAACAAATTAAGCTTGTAAAGCGAGAGATCTAAGAAAGGTGAATAGAAGTGTCTGCATTTGTGTGGTATGGCAGCACCTCCTCAGATGAAGCGTAAAAACATGGGAGAGAAAGGGAAAACACAGATTTGGAACACAGAGAGGCAGCATAGACTTCTCATAGGCAGTCTCATCAAAGAACATGGGGAGGTCTTCTAATCTTGAAACCTGAAGTTTGTTTCTGAAAGGCATTGCGTTTCAGAAACAAAGGGTGAACCTAGGTAATTATCTTGGCTTCTACAGCTGATTGTAAACTTCAAGAAATCATAAATATCATCTAAACTAAGATTCAGGATACTAGGATTAAATGACAGGGCATATTTTCTTCTATTACACTTTTCTTCTGTAACACCCTGCCCAACTGGGCAACGACAATAAAGTTGACATAACTTTGCTAAAAGAAAACTTCTTATTTCCATTTTAAGCTTGACTAGTATTTAAAGCTGATTTAGGTAATAACGCACTTTTATATAGTTCTTATTTCTCCTAAAGAAAAGACATGTAAATAATTGTATGTTAGCAAATAAGTCATTGCAATGTCTAAATTCAAATTGTGTATTTCTAATTCATCTGTAGAAGTCAGACTGGTGCCTGACCTGCACAGTGTGTGAAGCCTACTCCTTTATTTATGAGTGGTTCTGCCAAGAAACAGATAGTGAAAGGACAACCTATGACTCGGGGACAGCACATTTGCTTTTCAGAGTAATAAATTACTAGTGACAATCTCAGAAGAGAGAAGCAGTGTCCACAGACGCCTCTCCAGGGTAGTTGAAAAATACCTCCTGAGTTTATAGCAATGTCCTTTGCTTTTCCATAATCTGTATGTAAACCAGTTTCTTTGGCACTTGTGTATACAGAGGTTATTCTGAAAAATCATGTAGCAAAAAAATTGCAATTACCATCACAATTAGCAAGAAAAGGCCATTCAACTTCCACATAGTAGAATTTTGATTATTGTTTTTAAATGTCAGCTGTATCTTTTTTCCAAAGAATTATGCTATTCAATAAATAAATAATCTCCATTGAAGTCTTATCTAATTAACAAAATGAAATCCTCACAGAGAAGGAACAGAAAAATGTTCATCTGAGGATGACTTTCCTCTTCCTAGAGAAGAAAAAAAGTAGTATTTGACTCCAGATTTGTTGCACACTTAGTTATTTCCAGAATGGAGTTCAGAACATTTAATGACCTAGGTTATTCAGAAAAAAAATTAGAAGATGGGATGTTAAGAGCATAGTAAAAGAGCCCGCTTTTTTTTTTTTCTAGCACAGGTTTCGCAGACTCTTTTTGAATATTACAGTTTTCCAAGAAGCCTTGCACTTTTTGTCTGAAGCCCGCTGAAGGACTATAAAAACTGCCCATAAGCTGTCTCTCAGATCGCCTGAAGACAGTTTCATTTTTCTCAAAAAATCCGCTTGTTTTTATGTGACATAAAAAGCAAAAAAAATTTCTCAGCAAATTTTTTACTATATTTCAGTCGAATCTTTAAATGCTCTAATACTGGTGTGGTGCAAAAATAAAAGTCAAGTCTCTTTTAAAATTAGTGTTGTCTGTTATTATTCAATCTTGATTCTCACGCTTTGCAGTATTTCATTCGACGTTCCATACCTTGGGAGAAATTTGTCAGCTTGTTCATGGGAACTAGGGTTTTAAATAAATTATTGCATGTAAAGAGATTCATAATGCTATCAATTCTCAGTATTTTATCTATTCCTTTGCCCTTCAGGCTGTGGAGAAAACCCAAGGCCATCATTCTTACACTTATATCAGATGGAAAATGAAAATAATTCAATCCATAAGATATCTTAAAATTCATGAGTTTTCATCCTTTTTTTTTTAAGAATCTCACGACTTATTGTGCCTGGCTTGTGATTTTTTGAGTGTCTGGCTTTGACAGTTAAATATAGAATGTTCATTCATTTTCTTCAATTTGCTTTCTAAAACTTAGCTGTTAGAATCTTTCTACCTATACATTCAGGCTCCCATTTAACTATCTGACCCCTCTTCAGAAAAACAATCAACCTTTTACTTAGCTCAATGCTATAACTTAATTGTTCTAAACGTTTTGTTTTGTTACAGTAATGTAATAGTGTTCAATACCCTTCGTAAATATGGGAGGGGTTTTTTCTGTGTTGCTTTCATAAAGAATTATGCTCTTCTTAAAATCTTAATTAAACATTTACTAAGGCATTTTGTACTTCAGTATCCTTTTATTGCTGAAACTAGTGAAGAAGACGGAAACACCTAGGATGTGTTTAAAAGTGAAAAGTAAATAGATCTGCTAGGCTGGTAAGCAACAGGAGAGGCTGCTTATGAGCGCTGATAAATCTTTGTGGAGAAAAAAATGTGTAGTATTAATATAATTTAGAGGATAGCACAGTTTAGACAGACAAAGGAGAATTATTTTTTTTTAATTCACATTTTATTATCTGATCCAGTAAGTATTCATCTTAATTGTAAAATGTTAAAAATGCCCAAGGGGAAATAAACAATCTTACTGCTGAATTGGAGTTACAAATTCAGCCAAGCATAGTGGGGAGGGAGGCTCATCTACTTCTTTCTCTGCACGTGAAAGGGCTTTCTAATCTCTACAATCTTTCTCTGTTTATTAATATAATATTTGATTTTGAAACTCTTCATTTCAATGCTGGCAATATAAATATCCTATTCTTTATTCTAGCACAGGAAATGGAGTTTGTCCCTTACTCTGATCAGATAGACATAGTCCTACCTCTACCCTTAATTGATCTCATATATAATCTACCCAACAGACAACCCAGGCGCAGTAGTAGAATCAATCATGCAGTTCAACAAAAGGAAGTACAAAGTTCTGCACCTGGGAAGGAACAACCATGTTAGGCATCGGTGCTTGCTGGTGCCCATCAGAGGAAACACAGCTTTGAAGTAAATGGATCTGGAGGTCCTGGTGGACATCTAGGTCAACATAAACCAGCACGTGCCCTTGTAGTAAAAGTGTCTAATGAAGACTCACCCCCAAGTTTAGTGGGGTGATCCTTTCCCTTTATTCATCGCTAGTGTGGTTGCAGCTGGAGTCCTCTGTCCAGTTCTGGGCTCCCCAGTACAAGAGACACAGGGACATATTGAACAGAATTCAGTGAAGCGTCACAATGTGGTTAAGAGCATCACTTCTATGAAAAAAGCTGAGCGAGCTGGAACTGTTCAGAACAAAAGGCTCAGGGGGATCCTACTCATGTATAGAAGTGCCTGAAGGGAGAGTACAAGGAAAATGGAGCCAGATTCTTTTCACTGGTGGGACAGGACAAGAGGCAGTGGGCACAAACAGAGATGCTGAAGGCTCTGTCTGAACAGAAGAACAATTTTTTCCTATAAGGGTGACCAAGGACTAGAACAAGTTGCCTTGAGGAGTTGTGAAGCTTCCTTCCTTGGAGATATTAACAAACTGATATGGTCCTTGTTAACCAGCTCTACTTGACCTCGTGATAGTAGAGATTAGACTAAATTATGCCAGAGGTCACATCCAACCTTATAAGAGTCTGTTTCTGTGAATTACTGGTTGTTATTTTTACAACATTTCCAAAATTTCTTTTTCAACTGCTCCTTGGTTTAGGAATTATATCCCACTGAATTTGAACAGAACTTATAAAAAGCATGATGAAAATCAACCTTCTAGACCTCAGTATCTAAACTAAGGAAGATTGAAATAACACCGAAATGTTTTTACAGTTATCTTTGATTACAGTTAGGTCCGATTCTGTTTGAGTAAAATAAATATCTGGCAAATTAATTTTTTTCTTCGAAATGCTGGTTTTCCTTAGTAGTTGTCTGCAGTCCCTCCATGCATGTACCTTTTGAAAACAGATCACTTATTAGAATGCTTAGACACATGATCAAAGGTAATTTTTTGTTAGTCTTAAAATAAATATCAGTGCCCAATATCTCCAACATTCTGTTGATTTATGTTTCTCAGAACAATTTTCCTGTCTTGTCAATAATTCATTCCTAGTATGTGTTTTAAGGGAAAGTGTTTTAAAACATAACCTGTTGGATTACAAGCATCAATTAAATTAAGTTAATGTGCAATAATTACAACAGAGGTACATGTATAGGTCTCAGAGAAGATTAACTTAAAAGCTAACTGTGAACACTTAAATGTCAGTTTAATTATTAATGCAAAATTTACTGTTTGTCACAGATGATTAAATACACCTCCTAGATAGTAGTTATTCCTGTGCAAATTTGTAGGTGTTGCATATCTTGCTGTTTGATACCCTTCTGATTACATATGTAGTCTACTCCAATGAAAGCTTTCTCTGAAGCCGGCTGGTCAGTCTTTATGCAATTTAATATGTGGCATACCTACTTTGAGTGCCATGACATAAACAGTTGTTTCTGTTCAAGCAGAAATTCGTGCTATGGGTATTTCCATGGAAATGTATAAATCTTTAATTGTTTTATACTCGGGTCAAAAAATGTTCATGTTTATGTTTCATAAGCATTACATCTCAACATTTGAACAAAAAATATTAATATTAGGTCTGTATTTGTTGAGCATGGCAAGGTTTTGGTAGACAGGAGTTACAGGGGTGGCTTTTGGGACAAGCTGACAGAAGCTTCCCACATGTCTGACAGCCAATGAGCCACCCAGTTCTGAGCTGGACCCTGTGCTGGCCAAGGCTGAGCCCATGTGTGATGGTGGTAGTGGGGAAAAGTTACTGTGCAGGAGAAATTGCAGCTGGAGAGAGAAGTTAGAATATGTGAGGAGCAGCCCTGCAGACAGAGGAGTCAGCAGAAGGAAGGGCAGGAGGTGCTCTAGGCACCAGAGAGATTCCCCTGCAGCTCGTGGGGAAAACCATGGTGGGACAGCTGTGTCCCTGCAGTCTGTGGAGGACCCCACATCGGACCAGGTGGGGGGCCAAGGAGGCTGTGACCCTGTGGGAAGCCCACACTGGAGCAAGCTCCTGGCAGGACCTGTGGACCCCTGAAGGAAGGAGCCAACACTGGAGCAGTTTTGCTGGCAAGGCTTGTGACCTGAAGGCCTGCATATCATTTTCTCCTGTCAACACTGTCCTGTAGATTCTTGCCTTTGGTGTGCTTGTTTGTCTGATGCAAGAACATACAATCATATTGCTTTTTCAGCCTCCATTTTACCAGGGTTTAAATAACTGCACTCATTTAATATCAACACCAAAACAGGCTTCGTGGTACTCTTGGTTTAATTTTTTATCTGTTTTACATCAAGTTATTTTATCTTGAACCAGAATTATCATACTTGATATAACCAGTATTGCAGATGGGAGTAAAACCTTAAGGTCTTTCATAGTGACATAAAAAAATTTCTTTTTTTACTGAAAATATAAAGCCTGAAACAGTTTTAGACTGTGCTGTTTTTCCGAACTTTCTCACATCAATGATTTCTAGTCATCTTGTAACAGATACATTTACCCATGTTCTTTCCTCTCCTATTTCAGACTCACCCTCTGCGTTGTGGTGTCCATTCCTGTTGTTTAGCTTTAAGTTCACAAGCTATTGAATTTCACTTAATTTCTATTATTACCATTATCAAGGTCATCCAATTTTTCCTGTATGGAAGAGAATTTTCAATTCTTTTTTGTACAGATGATGACTCCAATTCTTTTTAATCAGAGAATCTCATTAACCCACTCTTCTACTTTGTGCCAAGGACATCAGATAGCATATTAAAAATATTAACCTCATGACCAGTTCTCAAAAAGATCTATTTGCAAGCCTTCCCCAAGCTTGTTCTGCTCTTCACCGTGCTTTTCCATATTTCTTGCTCCTCAGTTCTCCACAAACCCAAATATCTCAATCTTATGCAATTTTCACCAGTGTGGCACTATCTCAGATATTTCACTGATACCCAGATAGGTAAGATGCACCCAGCCTCCAAGAGAAATGAAAATTCAGTCTCTTATCAGTAGGAAATTTAGGTTTATCTAGACTGGTAAACTCATTCTTTTGCATACACTTTTACATCAATATATCAAGATATACACCTCCTTTTTTCAGTATGTAAATTTATAGGAGCAAAAAGGTTCTGGAATGTTAAAGAAATAAAGGCAAGCTTGGAGTGTTACTTTGCTTTCTCTCCTCTTGACAGTGAAATGTGTGGGAGAAATGTAAAAGGAAATGCATGTGCGTTCTATTTGTGTATAGAGACGTAAAAACTAATGACCTGCAGGAAAGGTCTCCTGTTAGCAACCTAAAATATGACAACCACAATATCTTTTTGTGTCCTTTACACCTGTGGCAATCCTCTCCTTTTAATCCCAGGTTTCAAGAAAAATCTTTGATACGTTCCCACACTTTCCCCTTTCCACACCCTCTTTTTTCCCCCTCTACTCTATAGCGGCTAGCCTGAGAAGCAGGCTAAAATCACTAGTAGTTAGGCATCTAACTTGCTATGTCTTAGAAAATGTAATTCTTGCCTATTGACATGTACAGGTGCTCATACCGTGTAGAAGATGTGGCCCCTGGTAACTTACGGATAAAAGAAATACCTACTCATAGCCAGCTGAACATATGCAAAGGGTCATTCTTTTGATTCTCTTGTTCAACACACTTTATCCATTCTCTCCCATGTGCCTGACTGGAAAAAAAAAGGAAAGGAAAAAGCAAACGAGACAAAACCTCAAAACTTTCTCAAAAATTATGTCTTGTGCTGCCTGGATGTTAGCATTACATTTGGCTTAGCTCTGGCCTTTTATAAACCCTTGACTGCTTCTTACTAGAAGCAATAAATCATTACCATTGCAAAATTTTATTCTGAAATATTATATTTATGGAAACTAGACTTGAAAGGCACATTGCAGACCAAAAAGCAAAGACAATGCTTTCAACCCAAACGCAAGTCATTTCAACCAGAATCATGTAGTTTGCTGGTTTTGACTTCTGCTTTTTGCATACTGCATCATTTTCTCTGCGCAAAGTCTCAAAAAAACCTTTGCATTTCTTTCTGAAGACCCGGCCTTTTCCTCCCTCTCTCTGCGGAGAGAAACAATGGACTCTACACGATTCAATGTGAATCAAGTAGAAGCCATTTTATTGATGAGCTACTGTCCTTAATATACAATTCTTGTTTTCCCTATTAGTGATCATGCAAATTTATTATTGGTTAAGGACTATTTTCACATGCTACTTTATGCTTTATGATTGGCTCTTGTATGTGTGTCACATCGTCTGTCGTGTATGTCACGACTGTCCTTCAGTTTGCATTTTCTTATCCTTATGCTTCGTTGCTTGTTCCTTGTTCACATCCTCCCCGATGCTGCTTGTTGCTTTCTCACAGCCTCCTGTCATTTCTTCTCCTTGTATACGTGCTTAAGTCCTTCTGTCTTACGTACTCTGGTTCTTCTATCTTATGACTGGTTCACGATATGTCCATTTTCTAGTAAAAACCTTGTTTCCACATCCCTCCTCACCTTGTATTATGAAAAGTATTAAAAATCCTCTTTAACTAATCTCTCAACAATAAGAACAGTGTTGGATGTCATTCTTATTCTGTGAATTAGCAAAAAGAATAGGAACACATGTAGAAAGAAGTCAACTCCTATATCAGATTTCATTAAGATGGTATTAAGATGTTTGGGCTGTGAGTGGTGTAAAATTTACTTTATCTGCCATATTAAAATTGTTTTTTTCACTGATGTTGACATCTGTATGCTTATGGACTTTTCTCTGAATACTTAAGACATTTGTCTGCCTGTGCATAAGTAACAGTAGCATTTAGAAAATTTTCTCAAGAAACTCTGCATAACTGTCCACTTGCTGTATGCAATGCCTTAACTCTGTACGACTAAATAAAGAAATAGTGATGTGAATAGTTGTGTTGCAGTGCGAACTTCTGCGCAAACTCTATCTAATGCAGCCGTTGTGACCTCTGTCAGCAGTTAGCACTTCTGTGCCCTGCAATGGAACACAGCTCAAGGGAAAAGCATGACAATATCAGAGAAGGAGAAGCCCTGGCACAAGGTGACCGTAATATCAGTAATTTCTTTAGATAATGAAAATTGCAAGGGGTTGTTTGTCCCGCACTGTAAAGGACAAGGTAAATAATTAATTACAGCTGTAAAGTACCTGCAAGAAAAAGTCTTTATTACGGAAAAAAAAAAAAAAAAAAGTCCTGTTCTTTATGAAATTTTGCTTCTGTCTGCATTTTACACTTGTATCATTAGATTATTGAAGTTAAATACTTGTGACCTTCGCATAGAGTTCAGAATAGGCAACTTAAATCTGCTTTTAAAACACTTTTTTCTCCTCCTGATGCTCCCTGAAGACTTCATTTTCCCTCTTCCACACTAACAGTGTTCATTATATAGCAGATTGATGTTCTTATAAAAAGAGTAGGACATTTGGTGTCCTTTTTAGAAAGCTGTGTAACTATTAGCAATATTTCAAGTAATTACAGTTCAGTTGGAGGAAAGGTTGAAAAACATGGCAAAGTGTATACAAAAAGGGACATAAAAACAATCAAGCAGACAAAAATATCTTCTCAATACAGTGAACTTTTGAGACCCAGGCAAATCTATGCTCTTTTCTAAAGGGTAGAGCTCTAAGGAACTGGTTTTTTTAATGTTTGTCATTATTTCTCTCATCAGTGGTAAGGAACTGAACCTACTGTTCTCACAGATGACCACACAGCCCTAGAAATAGCATTACTTTTCTTGTCGCTTATAACTACGAGACAATGAACAGTAATGAGTTTGGGAACATTCTATCTCTACAGCTGAAGAAAGTAATATATTTTCTCCAGAACCTGACAGACAAAACTCTGAATCATGTCTACAAATATTCAGTGTATTTTACCACAGTTTGGGGCAAACAAAACCTTTAATTTCTTCCTTCTAATAGTATAGTAAAAGTAGGAGAGCTGTGCAAGAAGTGCAGCCAGTCCTGACTGAGATTATACTTTTATCAGTGTATACTTTTATAGAAGGCATACTGAATTTGACAGCCACAGGTAAAAAAACTTGCCCAAAGTATTAGGAACAAGACAATAAACTGCATTTACAGAATTTTTTTCCATTTTAGGAAACTTCAATCAAAGCTATATTAAAATAAGTCATAAATACGTTTGTACTTTTGGAAAGAAAGAATGGGATCTTTTAAAAGAGTTTGTTAATGAAGAGTTAAAATGTTTGGAGAAAGGAAAAGCATTTGTACTAACAGCAAAAGCAGTTGTTTTGGCTGGCTTCTGTTTATGCCTCTGGAAATGTCTAGCAAGCTTGCAGGCAATGGAAGGAAACATGATTTATAATAGATATAAAAGGCAAAGTTCCACCTTCAAGCTTGAGGGCAGGAAATAGGATTGTGGCTGAGCATAAATGTGCTTCACAATTCAAGCTTCATCTCTTCTGGTGCAGTCCCATGGCATCAATGTGTTGTAATCTATGGTGGAAGTTGCCTCATAACTAATTCCTGAAAATTGTGTGATTTCATTTAGGGCTGAGGTTATAAGGTTACTGAACAGATCCGTGTGCTTCAGAGGAAAAAATAATACTTTCTCCTGTACCAGAATTATCTGATGTTTTATCACTCTATAAATTATAACTCCTTCCATGGACTGAGTGCATGGGGATAGTCCGTGGCTGCTGGGATCTGTACCAGGGCTCACAAATCATGATCATGTTCAGACAGTGTAAGTCTTGATGCAGGACTAAAGGGAGTCAGTGGAATCTTTCACAGATCAATGATTTGCAGTTGTAGACTTCTATCGAATTCAAAAGCCACCTGCTTGTGTGTCTCTTCAGGGAAGATGTCAATCCAATTAACTGTTAAGTGTTTCAGCACTCAAGAAATGAATGTGTTTAATCACCCTTATTTTGCTAGTACATACAGCGTCTGTGTTTTCTATTTTTGCCATTAATTAGGAAGCATTTGGTGATACAGGATACGCAAGTAAGTGCACCGTTCAAACTTGCAGCGATGTCTGCTGGCGTTTTTCTGATTTTTAAGTTCAAGTATTGAGACATATTATAAGAATAAAACTACAGATGATGTTTAAAAATAAATACTAATATCTTTATGATTCTGAATTATTTGCAAAAGTCATGTCTATAAGCTGAATGGATGCTTGAAATATAGAAAGAACCAATTAGAAGAGTATGAACTACAATAAATTTTTTTCTTCAAAAGTTCTTCAAAATTTAGATTAATCACATGTATGTTATGCTACCCTAAATAAGCAGAAGGAAGATTAAAATGAGGAGGCAATAGAAAAAATACTGCATTCTCATGAGTTAATGATAAAAAAAGACTAATTTCAACAAGGTAATAATTTCATTTCCTGTGTTTTATAGCTTCAATGGATGTAAGGTAGTCAGTCTTGCTAAACTAAGAATAAAAGTGGAAAATTGGTATTTAGATTAAAAATATATAACACTCAAAGACATAAAGGTGGTTGAAGTGTGAAATTTTATTTCACATGTTCTGATTATCAAAATTCTGAAAAGTTTCAACCAGCTTTATTGCTTCATATGTTGGCAAGGAGACACCACACTTTAAATGTTAAGCTATATCTTAACTGAGATATCTTTGGAAGAGATTATCAATGAATATTATTTTTTCTAATATGATATTTGGAACACCATGAAGAAGAAGCATTGTTCAGGAGAGATACTCATTAGTGGAAAGAGGCCTTTGTTTTTATGCATATAACTAAGAGAAACAATAGCTTCTGTTCCTCAGAGGTCTGCAAAAGAGACCTCACATTTGTTTTCTGCAGTGTTCTGCTGAAGTAATATAACAATTTTATCACAGCTAACCTTAAAACACTAAAGATTATTCTAGAAGGCTGTTTCTGCCAAATAAGCCCCTACTTATTAGGAAAAAAAACACCTCCTTGCAAAATCACTCTAGTACAGAAGAATAGGAAAATGTCATATGAGGGAGCATACAGGAGACGGAAATGAAGGTGGTTACTGATATTTTCTTTAGTTGAAATACAAGGATAGAATAATCACTGTTTCTTGTGAAGGTGAAGGAATAGTTACCTTCGGTTGGAAAGGATTTTTTTAACTGTTGAGGCAGAAAAGTAGGAGTTGCCTCTAACCTTGTATTCTCCCTCCATCTGTATCCAGGCAAATTACTTTGCAGAAAGGTTAAGACAAACACTGAGATAATGTGGAAGAACATTTGCATACACAGAATTTCTGCCCATATTTCTACCAGTAACAGAAAACTGGTATTCAGATACCAGACACTTGACAGATCTTCCTGTTTGCTTTCATCATAGATATTAGAGCTGAAATGTATAATTTTATATATACATATAGAAGTTATAATTTATATAATTATAAAATGAACAGCCTGGTAACTCCATATGTCCTTCAAGAAGAACTTGCCCCAGTATGGGAGCAGTAATGACAGCACCAGCCAAACTCTTGTCAGGAGCCTATTCTGGTGTAGCTTCTTCCTTTAGGGAATATTCACTGGTCCTCCATGACCAGTGTGGAGGATATCTGTTGTGGATATCTGCTCTGGAATTACCCCCTCCCTGGGCTGCCAGGAAGACCTGCTCTGGTGGCTGGAGTGCCTCTTTCCTGACCCCTGATCTGTTTGTACTCCTGCTGTTCATCCCACTCAGGTGTGTACGACACTGAAAATAAACAAAGCAATTCCTAAAAAAATATTATTTATATTTATATAACATTATTTAAGGGAAATAAGGGTTTATAAGGTGTGGAGGAGGAAGTTGGCCTTTTACAACTTATGGAAATAGTCTAAAAAGTGAGGATACTGCTCTGAATATTATTTACTCTATGTCACAATAAGCTTCATTGTAACAGAATTCAGCATCTTCTGTTCAGACCTGCTTTCTTCTATATTTTAACGAGCAGATAAGTTAATTTTGAAGTTAAATTTTGGACAAAGTTACACAGACTATATGGTGATTCTGAACTACTTTTGCTTACACAAAGTCTTCAGAAGTTTAGAGATATTGGATATTTCGTGTTTTCAGATCTAACATTTCTGAATGGCAGCTTTCTATTATTCATGTATAATAAAAGCACATGGGAAGTGAAATTTTAAAACAAAAGCTCTGAGCTGAAGACAGAAACTTAATATTTCTGTTCTTGATTTCATAATTTGGAAGTTTCTTTTCCCACTTGTCTTAGTGATCTCTTACAGCCATTGCAGTGAAGAGAGAGAGAGTTGAAGAAAATTGCTTTGACTCTGCAAAGTGTGACAGACTTGATCGCTACCACAGTGAATAAGAAAGAGTCAAGGAGACAGTTCCCTCATGCTGAACTCTACTATTGATCCGGACCTGAGTCAAGGAAAATGCATAAACCCCCTTATACAAACTCCAGAGACGGGCAGTCAGCAGATCCTGAAAACCAATTCAGAGTTACTAGTTTCAACATAAACCATGGAAACTGGCCAGCAGACTGCTCATGTGAAAACATGTCACCTAAAGTTTCAGCATTCCAATCCAAAGTTGATAGCTTCAGTCAGTGGAGACAACTAATCAATTACTCGGAGTGAATAATGATGGACTATCAGAAACTTTCTTCAAACTATTACTCAGCTGCTGAACTGTGTTAAAGCATGACACTGATAACGAATGCAGTGCGATGATTTGGAAGACCCATTGCTTTCAGACAGCAAGGACATTTCCCTCGCCCAATATACATAATTTTTAGCATAATTTATTTTGTATCTGGCTGTGGAATACACAGATCACTAAACCAAAAGTAGTAGTCCAACATTGTAGTGGTCTAAGATAAGCTTCAATCATGTGATTATGAGATCAAGGAAAATACTACAAATTTTTATAGGAATTTTCACAATATTTAAATGGGATTTTTTATATATTAATGGGCAATTTATTTACACGTCTGCAGTGCAAGTTTTTTTTTTCTACAGGTATAAATATGTGTGTATTGAAGCATAATATAAAGCAGGGTGAGACTTTAAAGATATTTCAGCAATAGGAAAGCTGTCTCTAAAGGATTAGAGACTGGTCATGTGGACAGTTTTGTGTCACAGTAGAAACAGAAAATACCTCATTTGAATCTTATCTTGGGGGCTTTCATTCCAGCACTGTCTGTTTTTCTGTCTATAGGAGCTTCTTAAGACCCATCTAGAACAGGTCATGTCTGTCATGGATGTGCACAAGGGCAATTGGTAGAAGTAAACAAACAGCTGTCACGCTAGTTTTTATTCCACTTAAAACATGACATAGCACATGCACAGATGAAACTATACATGCAAAGAAACATGAATGAGCCCACTCAAATGTTGACGTTACAGTAAAGAAAAAAAATCTGAGCTCTTCATAGACATTCACAGAATCAGCAAAGTAATCTTAATCTATAATCCTCGTGTGATGTAACCTGCTTTGGTCTACCAGCAGAAATCATGCTAGGTCAGCTCGTTCCAGTTATGCTTTGGGTTTGTTCTATTCAATTCTACTGATTGAGAACTAAGGGGAAAAAATGAAGTGGGGAAAAATATTAGACTGTGAATATTAAAAATCTTTACCACTTTGATACATTTAAGAACTTGCAGAAATAAGCAAGAAATTTAGGGAAGTTACTGTGAAGAAAACAAACAGATTTTACTAGTTGCATAGCCATTAAAATTTTTTTTTAAAAAATACGACACTGATAAAAAACAGTCTGCACAAATATGTTGCTAACTAAATGAGAAATCCCACCTTGCCCCTTAGTTTACGTGAGGAATGGTGGCTATGAATTGCAAGGGAGTGTTAGACCCCAGGTCAGACAGGAAAAGTATGTGTGAACTGGCAGCTGTCCAGAGCTGGTTTTGTGTGTGTGAGAGTAGGGCACATGGCAAACGGGTTTTGGATCAGGACGGGTTGTGCTTTGTATCTTTTTCGTTCACTGCTGTCTATAACTTCATTAATTTAATTACTGACAGTTTTCTAAATTAAAAAGGACTATTTGAAAAAATACATAATAAAGTAAGGTATAACACCGATACATCCCTGCCCTGAAAGTAATGGGTTTCTAAATAAAAATATCTTGGATAAGCTAAACCTTATATAAGATGGTTACGTTATAAAACAGTATGTGGAATTGAATTACTCTCCTGCTATATTGAGTTGGAATCACTGATTTTGCAGTCTGTGTTCAGTATTAAGGGCTACACGAAATACTCAGTTGCGCCAGGGAGGATATGAAGAGATTAGAGAGACTAATATATCACAGACTAACCTCTTTGCTCTGGACATTCACAGGGACACAGGCAATTCTCATTCTGCTGCTTTCTGGAGCCACTAGATATCAAAACAAAAAAAAAGAAATCAAGATTTTAAGGAAAGCTGAATTTCAAGGTAAGCAACTCTTTCATTAGTTATAATTTTCCATGTTGAGCAGATTTTTATACTGAATTGTGAATTTAAGTACCAGCTATAATTTTTTGAAAAAAAAAAAAAAAGAACATCACTGGTTGAATAGTTACTAGCAGCAACTAATTCAGCTTTTTTTTTGTATCTCCTTAGTGGAATTCCTGAATGATAGTACTGTTGATGCTAACTTTTTTGAATTATGATAAGAAAGATACTTGTAGCAAAGTAGCAAAAATTAGAGTATTATTGGGAGTTTCTTATTCCTTGAAAAATATCAAAAATCTCTATGGATACATAAAAATCACATGCTAGAAAACAGATAAGCCACACGAATAATTCTTATTTTCATAGAATCATATAATATGTTAAAGAGAAATGTAGTCTTATATAACATAGTCTTTCATCATAATTAATTATTTTATAAAATAGGTTAATAGTAGGTAAGAAGTTCTAATTAAACACTGCTTGTATGGCTTTTTTGCTGGTCCCAATGGCAGACAATCTAGTTTTTTTTCTTAGTATTTTAGAAACACATACTAAACTTTTAGGGTTATGCTAAAATTTCTGATTCTTGTGTGGATTACCCTTTTCTGTTCTTGATCAGTGGTATCAAGACTTCTGGGAGGAGCTTTAGAATGTCATGAATACAACCTATAAACAAAAGCTTAAACAGAAACTTCACGCTGTGGACAGAGTGGTGTTTCCTAGAGGTGTTCATGAACAGCGAAATAATTGTATTTCAAATGTCTACTTGAGGAACTGAAAAAGAGAGAGAAGGAATAATTTTCAAAGGTAGAAGTAAAACCAAGAAAAATAACAACTTCAATCTAGCTATTGCAGTCTTAACTGTTGTGTAATACTCTGTACAAGTGTACAAAGAAGGGAATAATCAAATTAGTCACATTGGTAAATGCTACTGTTTTGCATTGCTAAATTTTCATGTACGTAGGAAAAATGATCTTAAAATTAGTTTAAAGTAACTAATTAGTTTAAAGTTATTTTGATCTTTTTGGAAAGTACTGTGAGCCTGATTGCTGAAGATATTCACTAACTCTAGAAATTTCTAGTTTCTTAAAAATATCTGGTGAAGAGGTACTGCACTTGCCATTTATTAATTTTTTAAGTAGTAAATGTGAGTCAAAAATTTTGATAAAAAGTTTTGATAAAAATTTATTAAAGGCATGAAGCTTTAGACTACTTATAATTAATTAACAGAAAATTTTCTTAAATGTAGATATAAAATAAGAATTCTCAACTAAAGATCAATAGATGCCAAGTGAAAACAGTAGGAGTTTAAAATTGAGCTGAACTTTGAAACTCTTATTTTAATGTTGTATAGAAGCCTGTTCATGCTGTAAGGGAAATTTTATGCTTTTGTCTACAGGGTTTTGTCCAAAAATACTGATTTTTAGAAACTGGGCTTTTGTGTTTAATTTTTTTTTTTTTATGAGAATAAATAACTTCTTAGTTGATGTCCTAGGCAGTTTAGGGCAAAAATGCAACAAATACGGCAAGGTGGTAGTCCTCTTGTATTTGTGTGATGCTTATGGTAGCAGAAAAAACATTTCTACCAGCTGAATAATTTAGCACTTCATAGATTTACCAAAGGCAAGTAAGTGAGTCAGGAACTTCTGGTGAGGAGTTAGGAAGGGACTTAAATGCGAAGAGATTTAAAAAAATAAAATAAAATTTAAAAATTGAGCTATTTCTTAGGGAGGAACTGAGTCAAGATTATGGAAAGATAAGAAAAGAGAAATAGGTATAAGTTCAAACCTGACACTGTTGGCAGTTGTTAAAACTTGGTCTTTTAAGAGTTTTGATTTGTTGCTCTGGAGTTGTTTCTGGAAGGAGATGTCTTCAATGAGTGGAAAATCTTGGCTGTGTTGTAGATTTCCTTAATTTAATTTATTTTGTGGATTTTTAGATCCAGGCAGCATAGTCAATAGCAAACATTGCTGTACTAGAATTTGTCTACGAAATTTTGGGTTGTAAATGGTATTGGGAGAGAGCTACCTCTTAAGTTTCTTCTTAACACAGAGGAAAACATTTATAGAGCTCTTCTTCCATATTTTGCTGCGGGCAAACTCAGAAAGTATCCCAATGAAAGGCCTAAAAAGCATCTAGATCATACTTTATAAAGATGAATCTTTGATCTCAAAGTCACTTTTCTAGGTCAACAGAAAGAATACAAAAGAAAAGAGAGAACATCCATTTATTTAGCATAGAGCTGCAGGTGCATATTTCCTCTTAATCTTTGCATAAATACATTATTTTAATGATAGAATGTTTTTGTCTTCTCTACAGTCATAAGACTATGAAAGACACTGTGATAATGGGCAAAGTTGAGAACTCAGGTCATACCCCACCTCTCCCATCAGAACCTGTGGGGAGTGCTCAGCTGCTCTTTGATTCTTTTGTGTGCCTTCTGAGTTACAACTGATTATTTTTACTTTTTATTTTTGTAAATGTAGTACGGGTGTTAAGGGAATTATAGATAGACAAAATGATGACTTGAAGATACTTCAGGGCAGGGGAAGAGGAAAGACGAGATGAAAGAAGGGAGAGGATCCATGTGGGAGGGAATATTTGCTTGTTTTAGCTGAAATTGTAAGTTCATCTGTCTGTATCCTCAGAATTTCTTTGTGTGAATTAGTCCAAAGGACTTCAGGAACTGTTAAGAAACTTCATTAAATCTGCTACAACTAGGAGTATCTCTGTGGTATATAAATGAGCTCTGTTAAAGTGGAAATTCTCTTTCAGGTGGTGAGAGTTAATCTCAGATGTTAAAATCAATGGATGCAATAGAAAAAAGTAGCCAAGCCCAAGTGGGTGAGGTTTATTTTAAGTTGAATTAGTTTATAGTAGTAATTTAAAACTCTTTATGAATTATTTTTTCAGCTAGTTACTACCCTTTATTTAACAGTAAAGCTGGTAAGAGAAATGGATTGGATATTTACATTCATAGTGTGCTTGTTGCTGTTCTATAATCTCTAAAGTGACTCTATTTTGTTGGTTGTGCTGCTTTGGGAAACCCTGTAGCTGAATTAGACCACAGGCATATTTGTAGCTTTGGTGCTATATTATTGCAAAACAACAAGTTTTTTAGCAGTATTCCAATGAATTAGAGAAATTAAGGTGAGTCTGAATCCTTAGATGTATTCAAAAGCTGTCTGTACATGTTCGTGGCCAATCAGCTGCAGGTGGCCCTGCATGAGTAGAGGACTTAAATGGGATTTTCCAGAAGTTCCTTCCAACCTCAATCAGTCTGGCATTCTGTGAATCTCCAAACATTCCAACAAATCTGTAAAAGTATACTTCTTCAAATACTTCTTCAGGCCTACGAATGGCTTGATCATTTTTTAGAAATAGCATTTGAAACAGTTTACATACTCCTCTTCCTCCATGCCTCAAGCTGTTACAAAGATTTTTCTGTGAGGCTTAGAAACTGTTCTGGATCTTAACTGTAGGTGTTATTTGCACTGGGTTTGTCAGACAGGGGCTGTATTATAAAGGAAGAGAGCACTTAGGAAAGGCTTATAAACTTTACCTTTCAAGTGTACACTAAAACTGAGATTCAGCTGAAGACACAGGGACATCTAAATTTCAAGAAAGCCAGTTCTGTGGCTTCCCACAAAGATGTCTAACTTTATGAGGTATGCATTGCTCCCTTAAGTTATGTGCCCACAGGTAGGTATGTAACGCCATTTAACGTGCCTTATGGTAGGGCTGGCAGATATGACTGAGAATTTATAAAATAAATTATAGATCTCATAAAAGATCTCTTTCTTTCGGCATTGGCAGCTGAAGTCTTAAGTAGCATATAACATGTTTATGCAACTGCATCCCATCAGTTGTTCACCTGATTCCCCCTTAATGGTTTATGGACTGGCCCTCATCCAACTGCTCACTCAGCTCACATGTAGAGTTTGTTTGTGGGTACTTAAATGTAGGCATCCTTTTAACTTAGTTAAATCCTACTCTAGAATCCAATTGCTTAGTGTGAAAATGATAAGGTCTTGAAAATCTGAATCCTTATTTAAAGAGTGCACAAGCTCTTAAGAGAAGTGGATCTTAGGACCCAAGGGAGTTTTCCTCCCACTCCACTAGAGTTAAAACTTCTTTGGTTCCCTGTTTGAAGTCCACCCAGTAGCAGGGTCAAGCATGTGTCATCAGTACACACACATATGAACACTCAATTGCTCCCTGAGTAAACACACAGCGAGCAGATGAAGTGCATTGCAAATCATAGGAAATCATGAGATACTTTTATGGACCTCATGACTAGAGTATGTGAGTTTTTAAATTCTTAAAACCATTAATTACCACTATTAGAGTAAGATGTGTCACTGTTCCCGTATAATAGATAAGAAAGCCTCCTACACAGCAGTATACAGTTAATCACTAGAAGTGATTAACTTGTAGTGGCTACCTACAGGTATAAAAAAATCTCTTTAACAACGGGAAGTCTTGGTTTCTTAAGCTGTGGATCACCTTTTAGGTTTAGCAGCTTGTTGAGGAAAAAAGTGACTGCCACATTGCCTGATGATACAAGCCATTGCAACGTGCTTAATTATCTAAAGAAAGTAGAATTGTAAGAGTTAAAAAAATATACTGAGTATTGTAAACTTGGGAGTTTTGGACTATACTGAGTTTCATTGTTGTTTATTTCATTATAAAAAAACATTGTCATATAGGCAACAAATTATAAACATATTTTTATCTTTGTGAAGGCACTAGAGGTTTAATAAGAGAAGCTCTCTTTCTGAAATTGTATGATTTCTGAGATTATACCATGTGGAAATGTATTGCTTCAGAAGTTGTAAGAGTCTAATGAAAGTTGCACATGTCAGTGATAAATATTGCATAACCAATGGTACTTTATATTTCCAAGTGCTGGATAGTATGAACGATGTCCTGTGTGATATTAGAACTATGATAAAGGAGAGAAAGATATTATGCCTTCCTGGGTGCTCATCCATGTGGACACCAATGACACTGCCAGGGAAGACCCTGAGGCTAGCAAGACCAAATGGGGGCAATGGTGGACAGCATGGTAGTCCAGGTTTTATTCTCAATCCTTCTGGTGAAGAGGAATGGCTTGGGCAGGAGTAGATGTGTATTTCATGAGATCCCAGGAACATCTGAGATTTAGTGGGGTTCCTTGTGTACCTGATCTGCTGAGATGGGTGGAAAGAAAGTCTTTAAGAAAGGCAAAGGTAAGGAGAAAGGGAATTGCTGCTGATGTAAAGGAGCAGCTTGAATGTGGAAAGCTCTTCTGTGGTATGGGCAACAGTGTAGTTGAGAGCTTGCACGTCAGGGTCAGAGGAGAGGCCAGTAAACATGACATTGTGGCAGAAACGTGTTACAGACCCTCTGAACGTGAGTGAAGAAGTGGACAGCATTCCTTATATAGTTGACTAAAATCTTTGTATTACAGACTCTGCTTCTCATAGGATATTTAAACTTCCCTGATGCCTGACAAAAGGGCAGTACAACAGGACACAATCTCAGAAAATTCTGGAGATTGTCATGTACGACTTCATAGTACAAATGTTGTGTGTGACAAGTATAGGTGATGTTTTCCTGGACATTCAAGGCCTCTGAAGAGCTTGCTGGGGATGTGACAGCCAATGACAGGCAGGCTTGCTCAGTGACCATGAAATTGCAGAGCTCAAGATCCTGAGGGGATTCCTGAGGAAAGCAAGCAACAGAACACAGATCCTGAATTTCAAGAATGTAGTCTTCAGCTTAGTCAGAGAACTGGGAAGTTTAATCTGGTGGGAAGCAGTATTGAAGGGCAAAGGAGCTCCTGAAAATTAGCAGATCTTTAAGGTCAGTCTCCTTGAAACAAAACAATGATCCATCCTAGAACTCACAAAAATTGGTATATATATCAGGAGACTGTCTTGGTTAAACAAGGACCTGGCTGGGGTCCAGTGCACAAAGAACATTTACAGAAGTAGAAGCGAGAGCAGGCTAAGGAGGAATTTAGAAGCATTGCTTGGGTAGGTACAGATGGTGTTAGGTAGGTCAAACAGTGGAAGAGGATAAAGTCAGTGATCTGAGTAATCTCAATATATACAGATCCACAGGACTACAAGGGATGCATCTGTGAGCACTCAAAGATTTGGCCAATGTCATATGAGGTAAGTGTTAGGTGTCCTTGAAAGGTTGTGGAGACTGGGGGAGTTCTCTGATGACTGGGGAAAGGAAAATGCTACAACCATCTTCAGAAAGAACCAAAAATGATACCAGTAAACAAAGGGCAGGTCAACCTCACCTTCGTTTCTGGAAAAATCATGGAGTGAGTCCTCCTGTAAACCATTTCTACATAAATGAAGGAGAAGGTTGTGAATGAAAATATCCAATATAGATGTACAATATGTAGGCCATGCTTTGTCCAATTGGATTGCCCTTATCCTGCTTAATGTGCTTATCAATGATCTGGAGGAGGAGAAGGAATGGACCCTCACGTTTGCGCATGATTCCAAACTGGCAGATGAGGTCCGTGTGCTTTGTGGTAGGGCTGGCATTCAAGGAGATGTAGACCAGCTGGAGAAATGGGCAGACATGGAGCTATTGAAATTCAGGAGGGATTTGTGCAAAGACCTTCACTTTAAATGGTCAACAGCATATTGGGCTGTATCATAGCCAAGAAATTGAGGAAACTGATTATTCCTTTGTACTCACCATTTGTGATATTGCATCTGGAGTGCGGTGGCCAGGTTTGGGTTCCTCTGCATAAGAGATTGACGAATTGGAATAAGTCCAGTGCAGGGTTGCCCAGACTGTTAGGAAATTGGAGTAACTGTCCTCTGAGGAGAGGCTGAGAGAAAGGTTTGTTCAGCTTTATGTAGAGAAGGCTCTTGATGAATCCTATCACAATCTTTGAGTTCCTAGTGGGAGAAGACAGAGAAAATAGAGCCTTACTCATCCCCAAGGTGCACAGTGAAAGGATAAGAGGTAATCGAGGCAAGTTGCAACAAAAGAAATTCTGATTAGACACAGGGTTGCCCAGAGAGAGTTAAATATTTGTCCTTGAAAATAGTAAATTTGACTGAAAGTTGGTCTGAGCAAACGAATGTATGTTGGCCTTGTTTTGAGAAACTGGTTGGTCCAGGTGACCTCCAGAGATTACTTCTTACCGATTCTAAAATTGGTTTTGGACTAAAATACTTTCGGATGTATGACTGGTTTTGTGCCATTATAAGAGAGGAGCTATTTCTAGCATCAAGAGTATAAAGCTTCTAATTACGTATCTGAGGAGAAGGGTAAACTTTCTTAGTCCTGTATAGATCTACCTTCTGGGATAAAGACTGTTGTTTATTTTACCTGAAATAAGCAGTATTCAGAGCCCATTCTAAGGATCAAAGATTATTTTTTAATTTTTAATTCCATCACAGAGACAGTTGGTAGCTCATGCCAGAAAATCTAGTTAATGTATATTTAACATGGTCTACAACACGTCACTCAATACATGGTAAGCAACGGGCAGTACCCACTGGAACTGTGTGCTCTGCTTTCCTGTTATCATTCTACTTGTGAGCCCCTACAGGAGGACACAGGTGCTTAACTTTAATCTCTTTTCCTTGGAAATGATAACCTTGGCCAATATTTAGGGATTTTAGTTAAAATCCATGTAATATGAAAGAGTTATATTTGATAGCACTAATGAGTATTAATGTCCACTCCCCTTTACCCCCTGCCCCTCCTTGGATTAATTTAGAAGGAAAAACTATGTACCATTACGTTTAAAGTGAACCTGTTCTCTGTGGCATAGGCAGGACCTGAACATATAATCCACATACGTATTTCACTAGCGAGACTTTCCTCTGTCTAGGCTATGAAGTTTTTCCTACCGTGTTCTCAGCATGAAAGAGATAAATGCTAGGGGAATTAGAACCTTCAACACTCTTATCTTTCCAATTAAAATCCTAAGAGAAAGATCCTGAGGGTCTCACTGTTATGCTCACCGGTGAAAACCCAATTCTTTATTTTTATGTGATTTATCAGAACTTGCTGCTAACGATAGCTCAAATCTTTCCCTTCGTTTTTCCTTGGGTTTGCTCTTGAATTGTAGTAATTACACATATGACTCTTTCACCATATAAGCAAATATAAATTGAACTCTTTGTGGTGATGTCTGGACCACTATTAGTTGGACTCAACTGCTGTGGGGGAATAAACTTATATTAAAAAAAGCAACTGGACAACAAAAGGACAGAACTACAATATTGCTGTTGCATACTGTTTAGGATACAACCTTTGAGATTAGTGACTATTTTGTCCCATTCTTCACTTTAAGGTGCAAATCACCATTTGTGTAGTAGAAAATCCTGATTGCAAATAAACATTAGATGTTTAACATTGTGACTAATCTATATTATGCTTGTATTGTGAGCCTATCAACATTGCTGTGCTGTAGTCAGTTGCCAGATCCTGTTTAAGAAAGAAAATGTGGTTGTGAGATTGCTGGGAGAACTTAGCCAGGTGTCCATGCACTGGCTATTCAGTAGGGTAAAGTGCATGTACTAATCCTGTTTCACTTAGACTGATGATAATGAGGCTAAATATCTGCAGAGGTTTCTCGGAAGTGATTTGTTTAATCTTAAAAAAGGATGCTATAACATTTATGTTATTATATCAGAGTGCAGGGTATTCCAAAACCCGAGACATTCAGGTACTCTGGAATACTGCAAATAATTCTGCCCAGGATGTTTTATCTTAACTGGGAGTTTTTATGCTATATTCAGTTTTGGGTTAGGTGGGGTTTTTTTCCTTAGTAGGTGGGTTTTGAAGGATTTTTGAAACAGTGAAGCTCATTATTCCACTAGTTTCTCAACCTGCATTTACAAAGTAATGGAACAGAGAATTATATGCAGAGAGAGGAGAGTTATATGTATTTGAATAGAAGAGCAAAAACACACAATGCTTTGCGAGCTACTTTGTTACCATCATTTACTGATTGTTTTGGTAACTAGCAATTCAGGTGAGACTGAAGAGTAGTCATGACCTTGAAGAACATTTGCTATGAGGTATTTAGCTAAACTTTGGTGGGTATGTAGACAAGTGCAGTTTTGACACAGAATTAGAACTTGTGGGAAAAGAAGCCTTGCTGGTGAGAGCTATCCTTACAAGGCATTGCTCATTCTCTATAGCAGATGGACTGAACTGCTGGATGCACCTTAGACATCTCTTTTAAATTCCACAGCCTCTGTAGCTCTGAAACGAGGTAGATAAATGGGATGGGGCACTGCAAATTTAGCTAAGTATTTGTACAAGTTATAATATAAAATCATTAATGTGTAGAGTTTTATAAATATGTTTATGCAAATTCTAGCTTCTCTTCTAGCTTCCTCTATCTTCTTTTGTGGTACTGATCAGTACTCTGGTAATCTCTTACAATTAACACACCTTCTACCTCCTTCACTTTTGTCTGGGCACAGTGCCAGGCATATTATTAAAATATAAAAGTTTCTCCCATTTTGCTAGTTCACGCCAAGGTGTTACTGACCTCTTCCTTTCTTCTAATAGTCTTAGCATTACTTCTCCAACTTTTATGTGCTAAATGGCTTTTTCTCAACTAAAATGTAAAGAGCACATATATACTGAGTAGCCTGGTGCTGAGAAAATTGGATGTCTTCAATGTTGTTAATCAGTAAATTACCTTCAAGCACTCATTTTAGTGCTGCAGATTCACTCTTACCTGAGATTCCCTTGCCCCAGATCGGATTCAGCACTGGCAAAAGATGAAGTAGTGTCCTTCTGCTGCTTCTGCATACTCAGCTCTAACTTGGACTGGCTCCTTCGGAGATCTGATGCATCTAGTTGGCATACCAAACTGGTCAGGCCCTGATGAAAGTACTGCATTACTGATAAAGCACAGTGTATAGTCTGAATGAAGTTACATCACTTCAAAAATACTGCGCCTTTCTTTTTGCAGGGATAGAGATACCATGAAAGATAAAAATACATTGATGCCATGCCTCAATGTAAAATGTATAAACATTTATGGGTTGTGCTGATCTATTTTGGATTCAAATGGATACAACGAAAATTCTACAAAAACTGTGAACAGGTCCTCAAAGGGTAGTTTGATTTGCTACTATTCATGATTATACTTTTTATATTACCTAGTATCAAAGAAAAGGCAACTTGCTTCTGCATCTCTGCCTCTAAATTTGCAGAAATAACTCTAATTTGCATGCGCTTTTTAAAAGACTGTTTTATCTCTGAAAGAGTTTTAATCATATTTTTCTGTGTTAGAGATTAAGGAATTTTTTTATAAGGGTTTTATCCTGGCACCAATGAGGTGTTTCTTGCCCCTTAGACATTAAGATTTTTGAGAAAAAGGTTGATTCATTTGATAACTCTTCTTTCCTTGTTACAACAGAATCTTATGCCTCATTAGTTTGTGAGTTTCTTTGGTTTGTGATCTTCACCAGTAACACCAAAATTAGAACATTCTTGTCACTTTTGGACAGACCGTAAAGTATATAGGGAGAAAAATGCGGAAATGATAGGATGTAGGGAAAACAGGCCTGAAGCAGGACTTTGGAAACAGATAACTATTGATTCCATGCTGTTTCATAAGAAAAGGTAAATGTCACAGAACTGTGAAAAGAGACAGTTGCCACAAAAATCCCTAAGATATTTGAAATCATAATCATTTTTAAGGTGAGATCCTTGGCTCCAGTGAAGCCAGTAATGAACTTTCCACTGAAGGTCATTTCTCATCCTTTGCCTCCTTTTGAGCTCAGCTTACTTCCTTGGGCATTATATGTCTTCCTCCTATCTTTTATCTCAGGACATGTTACCAGTGAAACAGAAACAGTGTACATCGTTTTAAACAGTAAGCATCAGCAGAACTCCTATTTTCCCAGTTTTAATTGTTTTATTGAGTGAATTTATCGTGTTTTGATCTTGCTTTTGTCTGCATCTATACTCAACATATGCCATCTGATTTTAAACAAAAGACAACTCCATCTGAGACGGAAGCGCTAGTTACTTATTTGGCTTTGAATAAAGAAATATGAGGAGGTTGTTTGCTTAGAAAACTTTCATTTGGGAGTGTTATAAACTTTTAGACTACCCAACTAAAAGACAGAAACACCACCCACCACAAAATATTCAATATTTAAGAGTATTATGAATGCCCACATCAGTAAGTGTCAGAAAACCGCATTTTCACTGATTAAATCCATCTGTCCCCATCTTTGTTTCACACTTGTCTTCTTCTGTGCAGCGGCACTTTGCACACCTATTCATAATTAATTACATTATGTTCACTTTTGCAAAATGATGTGGGGATGTGTATTTGCTTCCTTCTAACACCCTTAACTGGACTGTCTTTCATGTGCCAAGGGAATCCACCTTCCTTCAGGTGTGACTGTGTTGTGTGTTGCCTTTTCCACAGGCCTTTCTGATGTCCTTACCTAGAACACCCTGTGAAGAGGCAGCCACTTACACTCATGTCATGCTACTCCACTTAGAGAGTTTTCCCTCTGTGCTTTATCATGTTCTCTGGCAAGCTGTTCTTTTGATGTGTAACTTGTACTCACTCAAGAGAAAAGTAGGAAGCCCCCAGCTGCTCCTAGTTTCATCATTTACTGTGAACCAGTACTGGAAAAATGATCTCTGATTGCTACAATACGAGAGCACTATAAATATTTGTACAGCATCCTTATGTAGGTCATTTTGGGAGCTCATCTGCATACAGCTGTGTCTGAAGCAAAGTACTAATGGAGCTAAAGAAGGAGACTAATGGAGCTAAAGAAGGAGACTAATGCAGCTAAAGAAAGAGTACCAAATGCTGTCACATCTTCATTGCTAAAACAAATTATATTTGTGAAGATCTAGTTGCTTAACAAACACATTTGAATATGCAAAATGCAGCCACAATTTAGTAAGATCTCTAGGAAGGATTTGGTAAAAACTTGGCTCTGATCAATGAGGCAGGAAAACTAGTGGCAAAGACCACAGCACTCAGTGGCTGTTTGCCACGGCTTTTATGGATTAGGTTTGTCCTCTAGTCTTCCAGGTCTCTGAGTGAAAGCATGAGCTGTAGTAGAGTAAGACAGAGAGCACTTAAACCACTTGGATATGCAGAAGCTTATGGCACTAAATGGGATAGATCAAAGGGTGATGAGGCAGTTGATGCTACTGCAAAGTCAGTCATCTTCAGAAAGACACTGGGAAAGGTCCCTAATGACCAGAAAAAAAGCAAGCACTGTACCCATCGTCAAAAAGGAGATCCACAAGAGAACTGCCAGGCAGTTTGACTAATGTGGCTAGTACTCTTCCTGGGAAAGTTACAGAGCAAGTCCCTTTAGAAGCCATGTCCAAGCAGAGTAAGGACAGAAAAGTTATTAAAAACAGACAGCATGCATTTAACCCGAGCTAAATTACTCCATCAGGCTTTCAGCATGATCAGCTATAGCAACCTTATAGCCAAATTAGGGAGACCTGTACAGTGGATGAAAAATAGACTGAACTATCAGGCTCAAACTGGTTGTGGTTATTTGCATCACGTCCAACTGCTGGCGTGTTACTATTTGTATCTTTCTGACTAATGATATGCAACATCTCTGCTACTGACGTGAGCAAAGGCATGGAATAAACCTTCAGGAAATCTCAACTTGGAGAACAGTAGATACACTGAAGAGCAGGGCCACTGACAGGTGGGAGGATGGTCTGGCATGAACGTCTTGAAGCTGAAGAATGGCAGGTGCAGAGTCCTATATCTGAGGAGTAACTCCATGCATCAGGACAGTTGTCCCAAAAGCAGCTTTGCAGCAAATATCCAGGTGAAATGCATGTCGGCAGTATGTGGTTGTGATGAAGAATGCCGGAGGCAGACTGACCGCTGCTACCTCAAGTGTGGCCAGAAGGTTGGAGGTGATTCTTCTCAACTCAGTATATTCAGCAGTTGTGAAACTGCATTAGGAGTATAGTGTCCAGTTTGGGGCTCACCGGCCCTAGAATGACACTGACATGATGGAGTCAGTCATCATGATGGTGGTCCAGTACTGAAACACAGACCCAGAGAAGCTGTAAAATCTCCATCCATAGGGACAGTCAAAACTGCTGTTCAGGGCATAGAGCAACCTGACGTCATTGACTCTACTCTGAAGGGGTTGCTTGGGGGGGTGTCCTCCAGGCGTGTCTTTCAGTCCCTCTTACTTGCTTTGGGCGAGCTAGGCTCCTTCAAGCTTTAACTGCTCGCGAGCACGTCCTTGTACACAAAGAGGAGGAGAACGGGAGGCAGCACCCGCGGGGGTGGCAGCGGGTCCCCGTTCGGTCCCTGAAGATGCGGCGGGTGCGCGGGGAGGGGGCGGCGGTGCCTTTAAAGGCCG
>VZTD01001045.1:953533-1164084 GCA_013397725.1 Rhagologus leucostigma
GAGGGAGCGGGGCTGCGAGCCGCCCCCCAGCCCGGTCTGCGCCCGACAGGAGAGGCGGCGAGCCGCGGCGGCCATGGGCAACGAGGCGAGCCTGGAAGGAGGCGAAGGGATGGGCGCCTTCCCCGAAGGGGCGGCGGCAGCCGGGGATGGCGGCGGCCCCGCGGCCCCCTTGCAGAGCCTGGTACCGGCCGGGGTGGAGGCGGACCTGAGCCAGCTGAGCGAGGAGGAGAGGAGGCAGATCGCCGCTGTCATGTCAAGGGCGCAGGGGCTGCCCAGAGGGAACCTCGCCGGCGCGGAGCCGCCTCCCATGCAAAGGCATGCACGGAAAATCTCCCTTCTCCCGCTCCTCCCTTCTCCCTTCTCCGTCTCCTCGCGGTGGGGCGGGGGGCGAGTCGCAATACGATCTGGGCCCGCTGCACCCGCAGCCGGCGTTCCATTTTGCTGGCAGAGGGAGGGAAGGGGTGGCTGCACGGGCGCGGGCACCAGGACGGAGCCTGCACCGTCTGGCTTTCCCCACTACAGTGGTCTCGGATAATAACGGCGGTCCCCGGTTCCGTGGGCTGCGCCCTCCTTTCCACCCTTGCACTGATCTGGAGCACGGGCAGTTTCTGTGTCGGGGCGGGGAGAGATGTGCAGACACCGTTCTGGTTTTCTGCGTGCGGGTGTGTGGTTTACGGGGCTGATGCCCCACAGCTCTGGTAGTAGCCGTGGAAGCTCTCTCCGGGGCGGATGGGTTCTGCAAGCGTCTGGAGAGAGAATCTTGTTGAATCTTCCAAAGCTTTCGGGCATAATATATTTGCTGGCCGTTACTCTGCCAGTTCTGAACCTCTACAACTATCATTTGGCTTCATTAAATAGTCATGGATTGAGGAGGTCTGTTTCAGTCTATTTTTTCACTCTTATTTTTCTTCTCGGTTTTTTTCTTTTTTTTCCTTTTTCAGTTGGAAGGGGAGAGGCCAAATTATAGATTCAATTGATTGCCACGGCATTCAGTGTTCTGGATAGTCATGGCTTTACCTCACTGTGCCTCTGCGAAGGCTGGGGTAATTTCCTTCCCTGTTCTCTCCCTGTCCCTCAGCGAATTCACAGCCCGACGTGCAACAAGCCCGCTCCCCGCCCGGCTCCTCGGGGTTACCACTGTCTGTGGTCCTGCACCACCAGCCCCTCTCCGGCCCCGTGTCTCTGTCCGCGGTCCTGAGCCGCCAGCCCTGCCCGGCCCCGTGTCGCTGTCCTCGGTCCTGAACCCCCTCCCGCCCCGGCCCGTCATCCAAGGCCGGCGCCTCTGTTGCTCTCCGACTTCGGGGCTGGGTGTGTTGTTGCCTTGAAGGAGGAAGCAGAAAGGAACCTCCTCGACTAACTGTTTCACGGTGCATTGACCTCACCCCACATAAAGGCATATTCAGTTTATATAATATCAGGTTTATATAAGTGAATTCTACAAGAGAGACAAGGAGGGTGAGACTAATTCTTGGGCAAATTACTGGAGTCACTGAGATTATACTTGAGATGATGGTCTCCATTTTTTAAAACTGGAAGTCAAATCTTCCTATTTTATGTCTTGCTTAGTTATTGATCAGGCATTAGCACTGTGTGTAAAATAAAATTTTCCATTCAATTCAGGTCTCTACACAGCTTCTATAGGTGTTAACGAGGAAAGGAAATATTCTTTAGTTCCATGAAACTAAGCTCAAAATTCCCTTTTATATAACAGTCTATGAACAAAGACACAAGTACTTCGAAACTTACTTTTTACTGGAACATTAGCCTGAAAAATAAAGATGAATGTTCTTGGAAGTCTTTAGAATAGGTTGAACTCATTGCAATGTGAATATCTCTGCATTTATAAATGGCTGCTTTCCTACAAACATATTTATATCAGAAGCTACTTTGATCTGGTTAGCATACCATACTTCCACCCTCTATTTAAAGTAAAGGCACTGTAAATTTGTGAATTGCAGCCTTTTACCTTATGTCAGAATGTCAACTTTGACTATTATAGCAGTTCCCATCATAGTATCTTCCTGCCTGTCCCACTGTAATGAAGTTACTACTTGTCTCTTGGTTTGTGGCTTTATTTGCTCCTCTTGCTGTTTGCTTTCTTTGCTGTTGAGATCTACCAAGAATGTTAGGGGTAATTATCAGGAACCTGATCCAAACAAAACCTTTGGAGTAAGACTCTTCTGAGGATTAAGGATCACCCTCTTCCAGACTAAAACTGGAACTAGTTTTTTTTTCCTTTTTTTTCCAGTCCAAATGCTAAGCAACAGAGTGTGATCAAAAGAGGAATTCTGGCTTTCAGTTCATATAGCTTTGGATTTTGGCAGTGTCCTTATTGAAGTGTCTGTTAGTTTTTAACATGTTAACTGGATTTTTCCTTTGTGATTTCCTTTATAACATTAGAGTCTAATAATTATTTCCTATTCTGAATGCTCTCATTCCTGCACCCAAAAGAACCCTAAAGTGTACAAATTCCTCATGATTGATGGTATCCTGAGGTAACAATTTTTGCAAATACAGACTTTTTAATAGTAAGTAATATATATGCCAAGTAACATACTTGCACCTTTACCACCTTAAAATGGATGCTGTACATTCTAGAACTTCTGTAGGCTTTGAGCTTTTAAGTCTTGTGAATTTTAATATAAGCATTTAGATATAGAGCACCTAAAGTGAACTAATTCAAATGTACCTACTAGTTTTTTTAAATATTTTTTTCGATGAACATTTCATTCTTGAGGTTCTAGTGAGATGTTTAGGATCTGTGGAAATCTTTCTATCCTATTTCAGTTACCTGTCTTCAGAAAATTAATGGTTGGGAAATTTATCTGAAACAAACACAGTCAATTTGTAAGCAAGTTCCATTTGTTCTAGCTTCATCAAATTATTCTGTAACTGTGCCAGTGTTCACTTCCTGAGGAATTATTCTTTATCTGAAAGGATTAGATGACCAACTGAATATATATGACCGTCTAATACAGATGCTTGCTGGGGTTTTTTTGGGTTTTTTTTCCGCAGTTCAGTAAGTTGATCACAATACACATCAATAAAAAAAATTTGCTGCATTTTGATAACAAATGCTAAGAAGTTTTGATGAGTGTCACACCTCTGAAATATATTTATGGTGTATTTTCTAGAAGAAATATGTATTTTTAGTATCATTGTTCTATTGACAAAAAAAAATTAGCCACTGGAGTATGTGTAAGTTCATACCTATATTCTCTGTAGATATGAAAATATCTTAACTATCTTTGAATTGCATCGTTGCTGCATTTGTCTTTGAAACTATTTATACTGATGAGTGGGGAAAACGCATGCCTTCTTAATAGGTGTTTTTAGTCATGGAATAGAAGAACTAGACTATTGGTCTTTTTGTTAAATCTCTGCTTACTCCAAAGTAAGCTTTGATTTGGCTGTAATATATAAATGAATAGAGATGAGTTCCATGAATCAAGATCAAAGTGAGGGGAAACATAGCAGCACAAAGAAAAGCATTCTGTGAGGGAAAACTAAATTATTTTGTATGTTGGGTCTGGTTTGAAGGCTTTAAAACAGTTGTGGGCTTTTCATGATTCAAAAGGTTTGAAAGTTAGAAAATTCTTGTCAAATAAATACAATATTTAGTTTGAGGATCCTAATTCTCCAGTTCAATTAAAATTTTTCAATGTCAGTCTGTAGTTGGTTGTAAAATGATTTTAGAAAAGAAGACTTCAACTCTCAGGTACCTCAAACTAAATGGACCAAGTCCTGGCTTTTGACAGAAGTAACCTTTCTGAAGAAGCTTGTTTTTTCAAGGCTTTTTCTTCCACTAGTTAACCATGCTCTGTCTCCATTGCTTAGAAACATTGTTATGTACAAAGGCAAGACAAGTCAGGTCTTCAGAACACACAAGCAGCATTGAAGAGAATCTCCTGAGTTTATTTCCTAGATTCATGGGTTTTAATCTCATTTCGGGTCCTGATATCTGATCAGGTGGAAATTTGTGGAACACATTATTTGATAAAAATGCAAGCTGGAGCAGAATTATACTCCAGTAGGGATCCAAAGTTACTTTTTCTTGCTAATTTGCAAGTTAAATGTCTAAAAACAATTGAGGTTTTTTGCTTGTTTTTTTGTTTGGGGTCCTCCCCCCACANCTCTTATCATTGTTGAATGAAGCCTTCCAAGAGTTTGAACATTTACAAACATGCATGCTGGAAGTGTACCAAGCTGCTGCTAATAGACCAATTGAAATATTTTCATATGGTGAGCAGTGCCTCCTCAGATAAACCTAGAGTGCTTATCTAAATAATGAAAAACAACTGCAGGTAGACCTACCTAGTTGCTAATGAGAGTATAAAATTGCTCTTTTAACAAGCAAAAATGCCAAATATTTGGAAGAATTAGATTATCATTGGGCTTTTCTAAACTATCCTCTTTATGAATTAATCAATGTTCACTGATGCCAGTGGAAAAACACCTACTCACTTCAGTGGGTTGCACACTAAGGTCGTAAACTTCCAAGTATTTCGGTCAATATGTGCACAAGAATGGGAAGGGATAAATGGAGTTGTGGAAGGCTGGAAATAGTTTGTCCTTACCAAGTATTACTTGTGGAAATTTTTAATTACCAGAAAAAGTCAGATACAAGATTACAAGAAATTCTGTGTTGTGAGAATTACATGCATACAAATGTCTACCACTTAGCTTTTTCCTTTTTTCTTGCCGTTGCTAGCCATGTAATGGAAACTAAATATTAACCAGAAGTACTGGTAAACTCATGGTGACATTAACAATGTAAAATACAGTTTTTAATGTGGCTACTGTAGATGGTTCTGCAGACTTCTGACAAGACTCTTAAAAATGTGCATTTATTCATTTATTCGTCAAGGAATGCAGTTAAATGTAATAAGTGATTGTTTATCTTGCTCATGGATACCCAAGAAGAAATGTCATGTCTGGAAAACTAAGATCAGAGTTGACTGGTTCTCTCAAAGTCAAAAGTGAAAATTTAATATTTGCAAAATTTCTGTGACACTGAAGAGAACACCATATCTTCCAGCAGAAGCTCAGTGATAGCACTGAACAGAATATTTTATTACATCCCTGAGCATTAGCAGTGAATACAATATTATTTCCCCAGCTTCAGCCAAGTATAGCAACAAGTAAAATACTGTGCTACATATGAAGCCAGGGTCTTGATTTTGGTTCCTACATTCTTTTTTTTTTCTACGTTTCATTTTCTCCTGTATGAACATATAGCAAAATATTTTTGCAAGGATTTTTCCCAATTCTCTAATGTAATAAGATTTTTTTTTAACACTAGGCAGTGTGAATTGTTGGGATGAGGCTGAGAAGCAGTATGGTAGCTATTTGCAAAGAAGAAAAAAAGGTTCAGGGCTAACTGTGACATAACATCTGTTTTATCTGATGGAAAACTCTTCTGATTTGTGAGTGGGTGGGTGCCAAAATAAACACTTTACAAAGAAGCATATATTCCTTAATATATATGAATTTTAGTAGTTTAAATCCCTGCTGCATATTGAATTGTAAATATATCCTAATTTTGTACAAGTAGCCAGAACACAAGTACATAAGCATTTTGCATTGTGCATTGGTTTTTTTTGTATGGCTATACTTTGATCTGCTAATTTTGACACTTCTGTTTCTTTTAGTCTTCTGTCTCCCTGTTTTTGTATCCCAAGGGGTAGGGGGGAGAGTTAATCATTTGGATACAGGTATAATAGGAAGTTCTAGCTTTGAATTCTTCAGAATTCTGAAAGAAAAGGTATCTGGTTAAATGTTGTTGTATTAGATTATTTTCTAAAGAATAAAACAATCTATGACTGAATACTTGTATAAGCCTTTAAAGAACAATGATTATTTAAATATCTTTTACACGCACCTTGTTATAAACCTTGGTCTTGAAAACACTTAAGCACTGAGAAACTTCAGAGCACTACCAGTGCACTTCCAGGGTTACTGATACATTTTATTTTATCCCATTTTTCTAGTATTATGCATTATTTTAATTTTATTACATCTTTTCTCTGCAGACATTCTGAACTTGATACAAGCCGCCATCCCAGACAACCAGGTAAGCCTCCAGATCCAGGACCATCAGGTTTAAGTAAAAGCAGAACAGTAGATGTGCTGAAGACAGAGCAACGGGCACCTGGACGGAGCCCTTCTTCTCTTAGTCTACGGGAATCAAAGTCCAGGACTGATTTTAAGGAAGATCAGAAGCCAAGTATGATGCCCAGTTTTCTCTCAGATGCCAATCCACTGAGTGCAGTCACTTCAGTTGTGAACAAATTCAATCCTTTTGATTTGATATCAGATTCAGATACAACCCATGAAGAAGCCGGTAGGAAACAAAAAGTTACCCCAAAAGAGCAAGGGAAACCTGAGGAGCAGAGGAGCCCTGCGAAACATCCGACTCAGCCACAGTCTCCTAAGCCAGCTGTTCAACAAGGACAACAAAGACCTACCCTCCAACAAACAGAGTCTTCCAAGCCAGTGCCTCAGCAGCAGCAGCAGCCTGGGGAACCAAAGCAAGTTCAGAAACCAGGCCATGGCCAACCAGCAGATGCTAAGCAAGAGCAAGCGAAACAACCACCCCAGCTGCGAGGACCACAAAAATCTCAGCCGCAACCATCAGAACCAGCGAAACCTGTTCAGCAACAAACTTCTGCAAAACCTTCATCAGGCCCAGCAAAACCATCCCCGCAGCAACCAGACAGCGCTAAAACAACATCCCAAGCACCACCTCCCACAAAACCATCATCACAGCAGCCAGGACCTGTGAAACAACCATCACAGCAGCCTGCACGGCAAGGAGGTCCTGTAAAGCCATCTTCGCAGCAGGCAGGGCCTCCAAAACAGCCTTCTCAGCAACCTGGATCTGAAAAGCCATCTGCTCAGCAAACGGGACCTGCAAAACAGCCACCACAGCTGGGATCTGGGAAGCCACCTCTGCAGCAAACAGGGCCTGTAAAACAAGTGCCACCCCAGGCAGGGCCTACAAAACCACCTTCTCAGACTGCAGGGCCCACAAAGCCCCCGGCGCAACAACCAGGACCTACAAAACCGCCCAGCCAGCAACCAGGGCCTGAAAAACCTCCGCAGCAAAAGCAAGCTGGTGCAAGCCAACCCACTGAGTCTGCCCCAAAGAAAACCTTCTGCCCTCTTTGTACAACCACTGAGCTGCTGCTGCACACTCCTGAAAAGGCTAACTACAACACGTGCACCCAGTGTCACACTGTAGTCTGCAGCCTGTGTGGATTCAATCCTAACCCTCATATCACAGAGGTGAGTAATTTTCAAGCTGATGTTCACTACCAGAACAAAGAATTAAGTTTACCTTTGTTATGTTGAAACATCAGATGTGCTACAGTACACCATCATGATAACTTAAAAAGTTCAGTGAAAAAATTAATGCTATTTCAGAAAACTGCTTATGAGTAAAACAGGGTAAAACTGGAGAAAAAAAAAAGAAGGTAATAGTTCTCTGCTCATATAGATTTAGAAATGTGTTCTCATCTCTTCATATAAACAGAGGAGAAACCCCAATATGAGTTTTGTCTTATTTTGATTGATTTTAAGCACCTGCTATCTATGTTTATAATCTGGTTTATAAACAATGGTTTAAGGACATTGCAAGCTATTGGTTTTCTTTCCAGCGCACATTTATTTGTGGCTACCTGGTAACAAACAGCAGACTTCTTGCATCCAGCAATATGATCTATTGATTTGTTGTTAAAATTGCAAATTTAAGCCTGAAAGAATAATTGCAGTAACCACTGGTAGCACATTGCTTGGTTTAGCAGTGTAACATCTTCTTTGAGTTTAGGGAATTTGAGGATTGAGATAGCTGACATTAAAGCCTGGACTGGAAAAGGAGTGACTTGAACATCTGTGTGCAGAAACTTCAGAGCCTCTGCAACTAACCAGGTGTCTCAGGGTCTACATGAGAAAGGTCATTCTGGACTGTTGGTGTAAAAAAAGATATATTTATATATAACAGGCAAGGACTATGATGCATTGATATTAAAGTCAAAGAGGAAGTTTTATTACAGACCTTTGCCTTCAAATTCTGCCAATGTTTTTAGGCCAGAATTTCTTGCATTTATTTGTGAGTGCTGAGTTGTTCATTTCCGTAGTGTGCTCCTGGAATCTCTTGGAGCCTCAAGTTTGTCTTCCTTTAAAACCTTCAGATTTCCTATGGAAATAGTCAACAACTTTGGTGTGTTCAAATGAAATAGATTTTGAGAGAGAGTTTATGTAAGAAGATTTCCAAGTATTTGGAAATTCTGTGAATAACTACTAGTTTTTGAAGTGGTTACTCTGTAAGTGTGAAATTCAGGACTTTTAGACAATAAATACAGCTGCATTTAAGACTAACTGATTGCATACATATGTAAAAGCAGATTTGAATTTCATAGTACACATTGAAATAAACACAGGATATGCACTTTTTTCTTGATGAAATCATTTCAGTAAATGAAGGTATTGGACATCTAATTTATTCAACTATTAGTTCCAATCTCCTGACTCCCACTCAGGCTTTTCTCATTTGCTCAGCTTTGCACTACCAGCTGTCTTGCTGAAACTTCATTGTGGGTGTCCTGCTCCAGTCTGCCATTGAAGTACGACAAAAATCACAGATGACTTTATTACTGAACATTGGGATCAAAGTTAATAGGACCTGCTCTGGCACATATAAAAAATTCACTTATTTCAGCTGCCAAGGTTCCCACTCAAGTTATTATCAAATTTTCCTTCTAGTTGCTGTTTCCTTTCAGTATTTAGCTTATCAACAAAAGTTTCTGATTCCTCTTTTACAGTACTTTATCCATTTCTTCCTGTGTATCAGGAAAATCATGCTTTGTGACTTGGCTGTCAGTTTTCTTGTTCATGGTGCAAGTTTTTTCTTTTGGCTTCTTGTATTTTAAGTTCTTCTGAAGTATAATTGACCAAAAATCTGTGTCTTGCCCATGCACTTACTGACTTTACTGTTATACTTTGGCTTTCCCTGCTGTTCTTTTTGCCATGTTTCATGATTCTGGAATCCTGCATCGTGCTTTTCCCCTGTCCTTTATAACTGCTGATTTTATTGCTTATGTTAAACACATTGCCGATTGAGAAGCAATAATTTCAAATTGGATCTGAGGAGTGGAATGCATTTATTTAGAAAAAAAATTGACTTTTGTTCTCTAACATTTTCCCTTGTGCAGCTGCTTGAATTGCTTTCATAAGATAGTCTTCTTACAAGTTTCTTACAAGGTAGCTCAGTCTCCAAAACTAATCGAGTGAATAATTTTTCCAATATAGATCTTTCTATATTTCTGTGCTTTATATTTCTAGCTGATTTTGAAAAGAATTTAAGCTTTAAAAACTGGCTTAGGAAGTAGATTGCATACATTGTAAAACCATTATAAAAAGTGCAGATAAAAAAATTAATTCCTTTTATTCATTTAAACCTCTATTTAAAATGCAGTAGTACATGCACTCTGTCTGTTTTAACTCACTAGAGAGAACTCTGTAACTAGGAGCAGAAAGTGATACCTGTATTGCCACAAGGTCAGACCCCTTGAACTGTTTCTCTGAACCATCTGACACTGCAGTCCTCTTGGGGAACAAGGATAGTTGGTATCTTGTTTTTATACAGCAGTCTGGAGACACACCATACATAAGTGTTCAGTAACATATGTCTCTCTAATCTGTCAAGGTATTCATACTCCACTCATCACCATGGCACATGACTGCCTAGCAACAGTTGCATAAAGTAATGGAAAAAATTATATAAGCAGGTTTGAGGACTGGTACTGTATTCCACTTTCCTTTCATGTACATCAAAACCTTGTAGGAAGCGTATCTTTTATTACTTGGGGGCTTATTTTCCTAATTTTTTTACCATTTTATTTTCCCAAACCCACTCCCATGAGCCATTAGCAACAGAAACCAGCACTTCCCAAGAAAAGATTCAGCGCTTTAGAATATTCGAATAGGAGTAGGCTTTCTGAAAATGGACAAAGACATCTTGAGGAAAAAAGGCAAAAAGCATGAACTGCTATAGTTAAATCTAAGTGATCAGTGCATATGGTCAACAGCTGGAGTAAATTTTCATTCCCTGTGAACTAGTTATTGAAGATACATGCAACACAGAGTGAGCAAGGGTTTAAAGTGTAATAAAAAAGTCATTACATTCTTTATGATGGTCATCCGTAAAGCTGGTGATTGATGGTCATCTGTAAAGCTGGTGATCAAGTAGATTGTTAAAGCTGTTAATGTTGGACACTTGGCTGTGTGTGGGCTCTGCTACGTGAGCCCACCTCTGATGTCTATCTGTGCATATGTGGACGCCCGTCTTCTAGGTGGTTTTTGAGGAGGGATTATTCTACATGAATTTTATCTACATTAGATCACATTTCATCCATTCTTTTGGTGTTCTTTTAAGAGACCATTTAAAATTCATCTTGGAGCCAGATATCATTTTATACGTAGATACTTAATGAAAATTGTACATTCAGATGATGTGAAGCTGTGTATTGATGTAGGATTTGTTTACTTGCCAAAAGTTCTTCTGGGTGGAGGTAAAGGGAATTCTAAAAAATATTTTATTGTTTCTGACTATTTTTTTCAAACAATGTGTCTGTACCAAAGCTGACTTTCCTAATGGAAAAAAGAGGAGGGGTAAAAACTCCAAGAGGAGGGATAAGAAACCCCAAACAGTTGACTGTCTCAAAGTGGAGTGTATAGTTTCTGATCAAATAGAACTTTTTACTGGATTGCACATTTATTTTTCAATTCAACATGAAAATTTTTTAACCCAATCAGAAAAATTTTCTTTTTTTGTTGTTATTGTAAATTTTTGTGGGGGAGGGACTGTCTATTTTTTAAACTTTTTTTGGTAGGGCTTGAAATTTTCCATATCAATCAGTGCTACACACTATTGCCTGGTTTGGTTGGGGTTTTTTTTGCTTTCTCTCTGCATCTGTTTTAATTTACAATAATATCACAACATTTGATTAAAAAATATAATATTTTAGTTCAAATCTTTATAATGATTTTTGGTATTTTTATTTGTTTTTATTAAAGTCCTGCAGGTCTAAATATCCTAAACATGCTTGAGCATGGAGTAGTGTCAGTAACTAAACAGAATTTAAACTGTCAGAAGGGCACTAATTTTCTTCAGTTGTTTTCATTACTATTAGGTTGTATAGGGAGAACAATATATAATAATTTAAAATAAGGAAGATTACTATAATTCTTGAGGTGAATCCAGATAAGTTTTGCTTATACTTACAGTAAAATTAATATAAATTAGTCTATTCAATCTTTTTTGATTACATGGCAGTAGAGGAAGCTGTTGATTGAAGTATTCCCTATAGTTTGCAGTCTAGACCCTGCTGTATTGTGTTAGTGCGTATGAACCAGAATGCAACTTGGACTTGAAATTATATATAAACAAGAATAAAACTGCCATCACTGTGGGTAGTGATATGCAACAAAATCTTAAGTTTTTTAATATCTGGAAAAAATAGCTTTGAAACTGTATACCCTGTATGAACTTGGAGAGGAGGAATATAAGGGTTATATAAGTAAAGCAGAACAAACTAGAAAAAAAAAGAAGGATCTAAATCTGATTATCAGCTGTTATAATCATCATAAGTTGTATAGAAATGAGTTTAAAAAAACCTCCAACAAAATGCAAGACTTTTTTAAATTTTTCAAAGTAATAATTTAGATACCAGCTCTTAACTGTGCTGAAGTAAAGCTAGAGGAGTTCTGTAAACCTGATGGACTTTAGTCTGGGTTCAAATTGATCAGAGAGCAGATGCAAACAAGACTTGTTTAATTGTCATTTAAAAACTATGAAAGTGTGAAATATTTGCTTTGGTACAAAGAGTACTTGCGGTGTTCCAGTGTTACTAACACTGCAATTTCTATGCAAACGGGGATTATTCACAATTTTTGTGATGAAATGAAATTAGTACAGTTCCTGTAGTTCTGCCCCTAGCCACAACTGCCACATAGACATTTGGGAAAATTGTAAAGATCCTCAATAGAAGAGTTATGGAAGTATAGGATACTGTTTCTCTCTGTGTAATATTCTTAAACTCCCACATTGTGTCTGTCTTAGAGGAAGACTGTGTGCCTACAATTCTGCTTTACTTTAAGGATTAGAGATGTAGAAATAGCAGTGATGCCCTGTGGTTTTTTTCCCTCTTTTTTTCTCTTTTACATAAGGGGCAGAATATAGACACAAAACCCCTCTGCATGGGGAATAGTTTCCCAATAATTTAATTGAGCAATATTCTACAATATGTTGGAGTGTTTTCTCATTAGTTCAGAAAGCTGGCCCGTCCAGTTTTTAACACAAGTAAATAATAAATTAATCTGCATAGCTAAAGATGTCAACTGCAGTCAGCCATCTGCGCCAGTATTGCTGTTGCTCAGCAACTGTAATTTACTACTATGCGAGGCCATGTGATGTGGAGGTGGTGTTTGCTGGGCAGTCACTGGGCGGGCAGCACAGCCCAGCCCTGCTCTCACCAGACAGCTTAATCCTTTTCATGCTTTGCTCAGTGCAGCACAGATGAACTTTGTTAACCGTCTCTTTTCCGCTCTCTTGATTTGCAGTTAGATTTTTTGTTAATCATTCACATGTTTCTGGTATATCAAATCTCAGTGAAGTTGATGAAAGCAATGAGCATTTGTTGCATTGCTGCATGATGCAATGCACTGAGTGGTGTTTAAAAGTCTTCTTCCGTGCTATGTGCATGAGGCAGCTTAATCATATCCTTGGCTATAAAAACTAATTTTTAGATATCCTGAGATATTAAAAAAAAAAAAAGGTCAAAAGATTATGGTCACTATTTTGCTTTATGATTCTAATTATGTAAGATAGAAAATAATAGTTCCCCAAATATTCATAATTCATGTGCAAACTATAGATTTTTGTGTTGGTAAGATAAGCAGAATAGTGGAGTATGTTTTAAGATTGTGATAACTGCATAATATAAATCACTATAATAAATAGTGTTTAGTAGCTTTAGAATAGCTAAGTAACATTTAAGAATAGTTTTTCAATATGTCTATTTAAAAAGTTTGCACCAGCATTGGTTTAGCACCAAGCTACAGAGCTTGTAACCATTGCTGTGGTTTGTGGAATGGATACCCATGGACCATGCTGCTGACTAGAATCTGGTGTCATGTTTGTGAGCATCTTGAGTCAGTGTTCCCTGATAAACTCATTTGATAGCTGAAAGGAAGGTAAATATGTATTTTGTAGTGATGATCTGTTTGCCTGAAATGAGGATCAGTTGCATACTGTGTACAACAGTTAAATGTTTGGTTCGGTGCAATTACTTTGAACAGCTGCAATCTTACTCATGAAAGGATGGTGCAGAAGAAAAAACTTTGTCTCCAGTATTGCACAGACTTCTTTAGAAGACATTTTCACTTCTATGTTGATATACTAATTTAATTTGGTTTGGGATAGTTGTTCTTTTTTGTTCATAACAGGATTTTCTGATTTAATTTCTTGTCTCACACTGCATGAAGCTGCATAAAATCATGTGCTTGAGCACTTTATTTTTCATGTTTCTCTCATCATCTTGGCAAAAATGTCTGCTAAGAGCAAAATCTGGATTCATCACTGCTCTTTGAAAGTGTCAGGAACTAAAGAAGTTCCTGTGTTTTCAGACTAGAAACTGATTTTGTTGATAAAGCTTTGGAGCTGAGCAATGTCAGCAAAGTCCACTTACATAGGTGTGGTAATGCAAAGGCTTTATAAATCTTTACATTTCTGTGGTAATGTAAAGAGATGTTAATATTTTATGTATATCTTTAAGTTCCTTTTTATAGCAGCAAATGACTAGTCTATATGAGAATGAAACCTATTCCCTTAGAGTGCAGCTCTGCTCTGCAAAAGGACTGTTAAAATGGCTTTTGAAAGCCACATTCATATTGTTTGCCAGCAATTTTTATACGAAATATGTTCAATCTGCAAGTCAAAATTTATTTCTCATGTACATCTGGAATCATAGAATCAAGATAGATTCTCTTCCTACCCTACATCATCTGCAGGAATAGAAATTAAGCATGCCAGGCAATGCACTTGCTGACAGCTTTCCTATTGCTTTTGATGGGTTTGTGTTGTTAGAACAAATCTGAACCCTTTTTGAAGAAAGGAATAGACACTGGATTGCCTTCAATTGTGTTGGCTTTGTTTGGGATAGAGAGCAGGACTGAACTGAAGTTCATATTTGTTATTGGTGTCAACTGTTAGCTTGACTTTATGCATTCATAATCTATGTAGGTTATAATTTTCTTCAAAGTAATTCTCCATGGATGTTGTTAGTAAAATACTGAATAAATTCATCTGGTGCTTCAAACTAGAAGGCTTGATGCTATGCTTGATGAATACATAAAATACATTTTAATTACTTTTTTGTTGGTCTGAGGACACATAGTTTCTACAACAGTTAGAAGACAAAGCAGCAATTTTCTTTGTTCAGGAGTTAAAATCTGAACAAAAATGCTGCATGAAATCTGTCAAATTTACTGTCCTAGTTATGGCACTTAATGGCATGGGTCTCAGAATGAAGAAAATCACTTACAGATTTCTTCTAGAAATAAGACCCAGCTCCCACCCCTATATACTGGTGTAAAAACAGACAGCTTGAGTTTCTCAGCATCAAAGAGGAATCTCCTTCACAGACAGGAACTGCTAAAGCTCACAAGTTCCTCTGGAAACTTTTGCTTTTTAATCCTACATAAAGATATTAGAAATGTGAAGAAAGAAACTGGGAAGTCACAGAACTGCTGCCCAGGAACACCTTTAAAGATAGAGAAAAAATTGTATTTTTGGTATCTACAGCAGCAGTAAGTTTTACTTCATCTGTAATAATGTGTAAGAGCATCTGTATTAAATGGAAGCCTGCTACTGTTAAAATTTATGGAAAATCTCTGTAATTCCAGTAGAACAAGCAAGCAAGTGTTTGATAGAAAACTATATCACATAGCACATTTCATTTTGAACTCCTGCTGTTCCAATCACAGGACTATAGTTTGTGCAGTTTTGTATTTGTTTGAAGATGTGTGTAACCTATAATGACTTGAGGGTTTTGGCACTTAATTCCTCCCACTAAAATGCATGGGAGGAATTTTTATGTTTAAATCAGAAAGATTTAAAAAATAATACAGTGAACTGAAACTTCCTATATTTTCCATTTTGAAGTTCAGCTGTAGGAGTAGCAAATTCAGTTTTAGTTTTGGAGGCTTCAGTTTCATATCAAGAATGCACATATATGTGTATATGTATATCGATTTTTTTTAATAAGGAAAAATTAGTGGTTGAGGGTTAAGGTTTTTGTCTTCTGCACAAGATGGTTTTGAAATCTGTAGCATAGAAGTAATGTTTGTTTGGACTCCAAGTACGTAGCAGAATGAGACTGGACCAGCTTCAGGTTGAAAATAAACCTAAATGCTTATAAATGCAATTGGAATCTGGATGACTTAAGTGTAAGAATTATTCAAACTATTCATTTTGTAGCCCCACCAGCCCTACAGCTACTTCATTTGAGGCTTTAAAGGTGTCATAGTGACTTTAATTTAGATTTCCTGGAAGCTGAATGAGAGCAGGTAGGCACCTTTTATTGCCATGGTGTCAAAAAAAAGCAGAAGCAGTGAATCCCTATGGAAAGTGCATTTTTCAAATATCTGTAAAAATTCTGTGGATAGAGGAAAAAGCCATTCCTTGCTTATGTCCATTAAAAAGCTCCTCACAGGTGTAGAGTGGAGCCTACCTCACTAACAAAAGAAATCTTAGTTACTTTGCCGAGCCAAACAACTGTGACAGCCTGTTCTTTGATTACACTTAAACCCTAGAAAACCCTTAAGGATTCATCCAGAAATGGTATTAGTATGTATCTAATTAAATTATATTACTAATATCTAAAACCAGGTCAGGGAAGTGATCACTAATCAAACGAAATGGGAGTTAAGCTAAATGTAATCCTTGCTCAAGTCCTCTGTACAGGTCTGAACTTAATTCCTTTCAAAATTCAAAGCAGAACTTAAACATGTGTTCCAGGTTTTTTTCAGTTGTTTTCACTTTTTAACGGTCATTTGCTATATGGCTTGCAAGTAGATCAGAGAATTGTTTAAACAATCTGAAAAACTGGCACTGAAAATGGAAGATAAGAGCAGCCTTATTATGAATGGTAACTTTACAGCTAAGGCCAAAATTTGGCATTGCTTTGTGAAGCTGTTAATAATAATGGATTTATATACCAGAGTGTGCGTTTATACCATGTTTATCAGAATAACTGAAATAACTGTGTTTTTAGGGAGCTGCATCCAACTCTTAATTTTTGCTGCTGCAAAAATACAAGGCTGGCAAGGCACACCAAAGTAATGAATTCATTGCCTCAGTCCCTGACATCAGAGCTCTTTCCTTCCAGTGAGCTCTGATATTACACAGACAAAATCTTTCTTTGCATGTAGTGCCTCTAGATTTGTTCCATGGTGTATAGTAGAGATTTTATAGCATCACAGAATCATTTATGTTGTAAAAGATCTCTAAGATCATTGAGACCTGAGTGAGAAACAGCATCCAGGAATCTTCACCCTTAAGGGAAAAGAGACTTTTGTGTGTTCGCCTACTTGTGGTTCCTTCTGTTGCAGTGGTGCATGCAAATGCTGCAGCTGGTAACCCTGCGTTTCACACACAGACTAAAGAATAGGAGAAGAGCTACAGGTGACCTGCTTAAATATCTGCTTCCAGGTGCAGGCCCATGGGACTCTGTATCATATTGAATGACATTTTTGCTGCCTATAATGTTTCTGCTAGTGATGGAAAGTATGGAAAGTAGCACGTGACCACGTTTTAGGCAATTCAATCCTTTCTCAAATGGTGAAGCTGGGCTTTTCTGTCTTATCAGAAATATGGTTTCCCTGTCATGTAATACTGCTTGGGAATGATAAAAAAATGTTTTGAAGTTGTGAGGTACTGCATGGGTAAACACGTTATTTGTCTTATTCCTTCTCCTCTGGGTGAAAAGAGGGTCCTGTTGTACACAGAGGTACAGTACTTACCCTAGAAACTTCTAATAACAAAGGAGTTTTGGGAAACCTAATTATGGCTCTTGAAATACCATCAGGGCTCAGGCAAAGCTCCTCACTGATTTTTGGATAAAGACTTGCCCTCCGAAATTGGTGGTAAAGCATAAGTCTGTGTTATAATAAACATAAATGTAAACATAATGCCAGTTTACACACCTCTATGCCTAATTCATTTGATACATATGTACTGCCAGTACCTGTACTCTGTAATTTAAACCATTACCAAAAGCATAAGCTGTATGAAGAGCTTGATAGATGTATGCTTAAAGATAATTATGCATTTACTGTGTTTTAATTCTGATTATTGTTTTCTGTCAGCAGACTTGATGTGTTAAACTATTTTAGCAGTATTTGTCATTATTCTGGCAAATTATTGCTATGAATGAATCACTGCTGGGTCCCATGAAATTCTAGTGCATTTTTTTCATTCTGCTGGGTTTTTATCCCATATTCAGCTGTGTGTAAACTGAATGTGAAACCATTAGAATCATGGATTCAGTGATAGCTTGACTCACAGCAGTGTGGAGAAGAATGAAAATAATCAGCTGTGCATGTTAATTGCAAAACATTATTAGTGATATTTCTCCCTTTTTACACAGAAGTTTAAAATATTGCAGCAAGTCCTATATTAGAATAACTTATTGTTATGTTTATTTTATTAACTTTGTCTTATCTTAATTATAATGCCTTTATTTTTTTCAGATCAGTGAATGGCTCTGTTTAAACTGCCAGATGCAAAGAGCATTAGGAGGTGACCTAACACCAGGTCACGGGCCACAGCCACCTGCACCCAAACAGAAGACACCCATTCCACCTTCAACAGCTAAAACATCTCCCCAGCCGCAGCCTGTTCAAAAGAAAGATGTTACTTCAAAACCTGATCCTTCACAGTCAGCAGATCTGAAAAAAACACCGCCACAAAAAAAGCAAACACCCTTGCCTGGGTCCCCCCCTGTAAAATCAAAACAACTCGGTGCAGAGCCCACTGAGCTCTCCCAACAAACCAGAGATGCCACTCCAAAATCTGATCAGGTCAAGCCAACACAGACTGAAGATAAGCAAAAACAGCCCAGTGTACAGCAGCCTATGGCAGACACTGTATCTACCTCTGCATCACCAGAGCAGAAACAGGATTTGGCAGGTCCCAGACCGCCAACTCAACAGAAAGTGACAGACTCCCCAAAGCCTGAGCTTGCAAAGCCATCACAGGACATACATCCAGCTGGGGATAAACCAGATTCCAAACCTGTTCCCCAAGTGTCCCGGCAGAAGTCAGATCCCAAGCTTGTGTCTCAGCCTGGGGCTAGACCAGATGCTAAAGCTCAAAAGCCTGTTGAACCAACACAAACAAAAGATGATCCTAAAAAGTTACCAACAAAACCAGCCCCAAAGCCTGATACAAAACCAGCTCCCAAGGGCCCACAAGCAGGGGCAGGACCCAAGCCAGGGCCAGCACAGCTGGCACCTCAGCCCCAGCCACCTCAGAAAACTCCGGAGCAATCGAGGCGTTTCAGCCTTAATCTGGGAGGCATCACTGATGCCCCTAAGCCTCAGCCTACAACACCACAAGAAACAGTTACTGGGAAACTCTTTGGATTTGGAGCTTCATTCTTCAGCCAGGCCTCAAATTTAATTTCCACAGCGGGTCAGCCAGGGTCTCAGACATCAGGCCCCCCTCCGCCTGGTCCTGCAGCAAAGCAGCCCCAGCCTCCACCACAGCCTCCTGCCCCTCAAGCAGCCCCCAAAGAGACTCGTCAGGCTCAGCCTCCTCCAAAAGCTGTTCCTGTAAAGAAAGAAGCCAAGCCTCTTGCAACTGAAAAATCAGAGCCATCAAAAGTGGGTAGTGTTTTAACTAAAGGATCTGACTTAGAAAAGAAACCTGGTTTAGCTAAAGACAGCAAGCCTCAGGCTGCTGAAGCTAAGAAACCTGATGGGCTGCTGGAACCAGAGAAAGCCAGCCAGCCTGAAATGTCTTGTCCCCTTTGCAAAACTGGACTAAATATTGGTTCTAAGGATCCCCCCAACTTTAATACATGTACCGAGTGCAAGAAAGTTGTGTGCAATCTCTGTGGATTTAACCCAATGCCACACATAGCTGAGGTAAGGCAATGGAGTCTGTATTTACCCTGTATTCCTACCTATGGGTTCCCTGTGGTGTGGAGACATAAATAGCTGGGTTTTAGCTATTTAATTGTTAAGAAATTTTCTTGGGCATTTCATTATCTGAGGTATTTTAAAATTAAGTATCTGTGTTGTATGAAGCTTAGTCACTTGCCAGATAGTACTTCTGATGATTTTTGGCATATTAAGGAGGTCTGGTATAGGTGGTTGCTGGGGCTTTGAGACATAAGCAGTTATGGTTATGAACTCCTATGAAATTCGTGCTGCTATGACACAGCAAACTACTGTGCTTTCAGTCTGTTATAAGCTTCTTTTTCATATACTTCTGTGTTGTCTGCTAACATGTGCTTCTTTAATCAGTGCCTCTGATTCAAAAAACTATTGAAAGAAGGAATGTGTTGATGGTTAGTTATTGCCCTTCCCTCCTGTTTAATATATCCCTAAATTTATTCCATTAATCTCATTCTGGCTCTGGAGTCTTTGCATATGCTGATGCGCTCATCAGGAAGGTTGAAGTTTGAGTGATACCTGTGTGGTGAAAGGTGTAATTTTTTGGCAAGAACAATGCAAGGCTCACAAAGTTACTTCATTCATTAAAGACCGTCACTTTGAAAGTACTTTGTCTGTGATTGCCTAAGACAGCTACTTATATTTAAAAGAATTACACAACTTATTTTCAACTGTTTCCTCACATTGCGTGTTTTTATCCACTTCCTTTCTCCACGTAATTTTTTTTGACAGGGGGATTGGAAACTTTATACTAGCTTAATTGAAAGGTGGAGGCACATCTTACTTGCCCTATGAATTTGGCAGGTTAAATTCAACAGAAGCAGACCACCTAAAAATACTTGTGAGCAGTTGAAATGTTTAAGTTGGTCTGTGCACCACTTGAAGACTGTGGCTGTCAGTGTTCTGCCTTTGAAATCTGAATGAATAAATGACAAATGACTGCCAGGATATCACATCTCTGCCTTAAGGTGAGAATAAATATGGGAAGAAATAGCACATTGCAGGGAAAAGATTGCTTATGTTGTTTGCATATGCCTTTTGCTGTGGATTATTTTCTGGAATATACTACCATTTGAGAGGTCTTTGTCCTACTATAATCACATTTTATCCAACACATGAGTGTGTTGTCTGATGTGTTTGGTCATTTAGGTCAGAAAGAAAGGTCTGAAAATGCAGGAAGATTGATCAGTGATTGAAAATTTGGATTAAATTGATTTTTAACATTGTTTATGCACTGAATACCATCAAACACACACAATGCTTCATCACTGTCCAACTGTGTGTATGCACACACACTTATATGGGTCTAAATGTGAAAAATGCATATGACTTTCTCCAGAGGCACTCTAGTATGCGTACACAGAGTACCCTGGAAACAAAATGTGTCAGTTCTGGGGAAACGCTGCTCAGATGACAACTACACAAGTCCTGGTGCACGACTTGCCTTCTTCAGAGTTGACTTAGTTGTGATGGTGTGGGCCTGCCTTGTGGTGTGCACACACGTTTCCTGGAATTCTTCTGGTTGAGAAAGCTGGTACTCAGTTTCTATTTTTCCATCACTGTTTTTGTTAGAAAATTCTCTCTTCTTCTGTTCCTTAGAATATGCAGAGCTTGAAATATGATTGATTTTCTTTAGTTTGACTTCCTCGTGCCTTTCTTTGTTTCTGTTTTGGTTCCTGCTTACGTTTTCTTTTTCCTTGTACTACACATTTCCACCTCTGTCTACATTTCTTCCTTGCCTTCCTTTTTCCAATCAGTTTTGCTAAAAAGTGGCAACTTACTTTTCCTTCACAATATGAGGTGGTTTGGTTGGCTGAAGGCATCCTGACTTTTCTTTTTATAAAGATTGGACAGACAGAATAGGAAGCTCATCCTTTCATCTCCCAAATGAGCTGTGTAAATAATGTATTTATGCTCAGATAGCAGTTCTTTCCCTGGATGCACAGTATATAGTATATTCCTTTTACATGACAGAAACGTGATGGTGAGAAAATAGTTTATGCTCACTTGCATACTCTTTTCGTCCACCAAATTCTTCTAATGTGTTCAGTACCATCTTGGAGGTATTATTTGCTTGTCTCTTTCTTTGTGGGTTAGGAAGGAGAAATAGAAATGCTTCTTAAAATTGGTTTTTCTGGTGGTTTTCTACCTAATTCTTTTTTTTCTATATTGTGTATTCAGATAAAAAAATATAATTTCAGAAGCTGCATGCCGTCTTGGCCCCAGAAGTGATTTTGGATGAACAAACATAATGCATCATAAACATAATCTTAGGGTTTTTTTGGGCCTGCAACTGTATCACGGTTCACGGTTATTCTGACAGTTGCTTATGTGTTGTCTACATTTTGTTTCCTCAGTAATGGCTGAAAATGAGTGGGGTTTTATTGACTGAGTGATGGCTAAACCCTTGTTGCCAACAAAGCTTGTATTAGGCTACATGATAAGAATCAGTCCAATGTAACAGGGAAAGTGGTGTTTCACTCTCAAATGCAGAGGAACATCTAAACCCCATGGGCACTTCTGCCTTAAGACCTCTCAGCAGGGAATTTTTTCCGGACAACGTGCTGCTGTACTGCAGACATGGCTGAGAGTACTTTCAAGGGAAGAAAGTGCTTTCTTACACTGGCAGTTGTTTGTTCTTGCCTGTATGTGACAGAAATAACTTTCAAAAATGTCTTCAAGCTGCTGCAAACAGTCAGTCCTCTAATAACCCCTCTACTGCAGAAAATAGAACTAGACTCTTACCTAGTCAAAATCAACAATGTGCTATTTACTTCAGTGAAATTGTTTTGATTTGTGCAAGCAGAGAATTAGGCTAGCATACTTTTTCTTAAAACGAGCTGATTGTTCTTTTTCTCCCTGATTTGTTGATACAACAGTCAAACAGTTATTTATTTAAATGGTAATTTATCCATGATGCAAACAGCCACAAACGATTAAATAAATGACACTTGATAGATTTCAGAGACCCACAGGACCATGGGAGCCCTAGTGCATTAGCAGACTCCTTATTCTGCCATTTGCTCAATGGGGAGGAGAACTGTTTACCAGCTCTGTAATTAGCTTTCCAGCTCAGGTAGTTGGAAGCAGCTCTATTTTTAGTAACAAAGCACAAGATCACAACTGCTGAAGCCAGAAATGAAATGTGTGGCAACGACCATTTTGTGCATTTAAAAATCAGTGAACTGTTCAGAATATTGAGCAGGAGCAGAGATGGTTGTCTATAATGTAATTAAGTATGTTGAGGCCAGGAATATAGAACCTGTGATAAATTAATGCAATAATAAAACATTTTTAAAAAAGGTGATTTAAAAGCTAAACCAAGCTAAAATAAAATAATCCAGATTTTTAGATTCCACACGGGGAATAAGAAGGATAACATCTTTATAAGAGAGTCACATTATGAACAGAGAGAGCTGAAAATGTGAAGTGTGTATATGTGACCATGTTAATGGATTTAATCTAATAGAACTGCCAGGAGAACAACAGAAGCACTTCTTAGTCTACTGATAGCTATAAAATTACCTGGAAAGGTAATTGGAAGTAAAGAATGCTCCATGTGTGAAATAAATTACTGGGGCTACAGAAAGGAGAGAATTGTTATAAATGATGGAGAAGGACGGGGAGGACTGGGGAAGGATGGAAGAGACATCATATCTCTGACCTGCTAAGGCTTTTTTGTTTGAAAAAAATGTAATCTGTTAGAGATGTGATCAGAATAGATAATAAAAACAATTTTAGAGTGATGTTTCTTAATATGTTTATTGCAACACATATAGTCTGTATGAAATTGTTTTACATTGGTGGATATGATGGCAGGAATCTATAAAAGATTGATGGTTGCCGTCCCATCTATATTCTTACATATTTTTTTTTATAAACAGGTGTATAACTTGGTAAAAGAATTTACATGATTGTCTGATAACTCATTTTCCCACTCCTACTTATTAGACCTAACTAAATAAATACCTTTTTCTTGTCCCCACATACTGTCGTCAGAAGGCAAAGCAAAAATATAAATGATTTTTTTTTTAAGTAATCACAGTGCTATTATTAAACTCCATAGTATAACCAGGTGAAAAATTGGTACCTCCATCTCTAGTAGGAACTTCTAGAAGTAGCAGTAAATAGCATTTTGGAGCTGATATAAGCCTTTCTGGAGATGAAGGGAGGGATTTTGTGGTGGCACAGTGTCATATACCTGGATACATCTTAGGTTCTTCTACCTTCTCCCAAAATCCTGCAGAAGGAGTATTGGCACAGGTGAGTGAGTGCCCAGTGTAAATAATTCTGCTAGTTTCTGTTTTTCCAAGACTTCACTGATATATGAAATGGAGTGAGGCCCTGAGGAAGTGTGACCTGATATTCAAGCTTCAAAAGCGGGCTTTAAAAATAATTTAACCCCCCCCCCAAATCTATACTAAGTGAATCAAACCCTGCTATTGAATGCTGAAATGTGCTCTGGACTTCTTGAAACAAGTGTGCAGCAACATTATAAAGAATAATCCATCTATTATTCTAATGAAAATCCCTGAAATAGTGTACTGCATCATCGCTGAGGTGACACCCATTGCCTATCTTCAGTTAATTAACAGCTCTGTACTGTCATATATTTCCTACTTGAAAAAGTTCAGACCACTCTGCAAACTGGCAGGTTTACCTCCTATAAGAAATTTCTATCTTCTCTCTTATGTTTGGTGAGGAGTTGTTTTGGAAACAGATGGTGTCTGGGAAACACAGTGAAGAACAATTTGCATTAAAGATACAAAGAGAAAAACAACCACTCCTTTCAGTTGCATAATTTATCTTCTCTGTTTCTTCCCTCTCCCTTTAAAGATCCTTTTAAAATTTTGATTGTAAGAAAGTGAATGCTATTACTATTTAATAAAGTAACTAAATAATACAGAACATAATAGGCTAACACAATGTACTGCCTAACATTTATGGGAATATTATCCATTAAATGATAATTCTTTATAATTGAGAAAATATTAAAACTACCGCTAACTATTATTTTGAAAGATAAAATCTGGCATTGAAAAACAGAGTGCATGTTAGATGATAAAAACCCCACTATATTTCTTGACAGTCAGAATGAAATTAATTTCACTCCGAATTAGGTATCCTACTTTTCTGTTTAAATTATTCAATATGCATGATAGAAAAAAAAATTAATGTGGAAATATTTTTCATAGCAGAATGACTCACCTCTTCCATTTTTCCTATAAAGGACATATATTGCATATATCCAGAATAGAAGGGATAATATGGAATGACTCTTTAGTCAAAATGATGATTTAGTCAAAATTGAACAGAGATGAATATTTTTTAAAAATTTAATGCCTGCATTCACTATTTAGATAAGGTTGAAGAGCTTAAGCTTCATCAACAGAGTTAGATTTCTGGTATTCACATTTTAATACAGAGGTATTGAAATGCTTAAAGACAGACAGATACAGTAAGGATGTTAGGAGCTTGTGCCCTTCTCTGATGCCTCAGCTAAACCTGTTCCTAAGAGCTCAGCTTTGACCTGATGATTTTACAGAGGCCTGAACGTCTGTCTTTTACACATGGCTGGAGCTGTTCCTTTTGAGCAGTGTCTAGCTTCTGTTTAAACCTCTTTGGTGTCCAGACATGGAAACCTCTTGTGGGATCTGATTTTGGTGTGCCTTTGAGAATAGTTGAGCGAGAGGCAGTACTGCTTGGCATTAAGCATACCAGCTACTGTTACTTTAATTAATAATAATAATAATAATAATAATAATAAAGCATGGTCGGTCAAGTGTGATGTGGTGGTGGTTTGCCAAGTATTTCTTCTTCAAAAATATTATATGCAAAATACAGATCTGCAGATAGATATGTGACTTCAGGACTCTCATCCTCAGCTCAGGCCTGTTGCTGCTGTGGTACAGCCAAACTTCTTGTCTCCCAGTTTCCTGCAAGACCCCACAAGTCTGCACTAAAGTTTCAACAGAGTGAACCACTGCATCCAGATAACCTATTCAGTAGATGTCCTGTGATGGTTTTGTTTGAATTCCCCATCACTGTAGAGGGAAATGAAAACATCCTTACTTTCTCACTACTTTCTCTGAACAGGTGTCTTGCAGTTCAGTAGGGCTGCTTGGTCCAGAGCAAATGATGCACTAATGCAGTTTCATTTTTTGGCAGTCAGGTTTTGATGGTTATTTCTGAACATGATCTGGGACAATATTTGAAAGCAAGGCATCTTAGATCTCCACAGTTATTAGTCAAGGCATTAGTTACAGGACTGCATTCTTGTTAATTTTCCTTTTCAGTATTTATGATCATAAAAATTAGGTTTTGTTTTTTCCCCCTGAAATTAAATTCAAGGAGTGAAGATTGGTCTCATTGCTTGAAGTAATAGTGTGACCTTTGGAAGGACTATTACCATGATTAATTGCCTGCTATTTGTTTTCTTTATTCTAGTCTCTAAAAGTTTCCAAATTACGTCTCTGAACAAAGGGCTCCATTGAAACCAACAATGAGATATACACATAAAGCCATGTAAGGCCAGATGGCTTTTATTAATGTTGGTAATGGCCACTGATGGTGTGAAATCCAAAGGGGTGTCTACCAGCAGCACTGCTGCTGGCACAAACAACTCCTGTCTATCTGGCTATTTTTCATCCACTTGGAATTAATTTGAAATGAGTTCTTTACTTATATACATTTATCCCATCTTAGATGCCTTTGCATTTTTGAAAGATAAAATGCTTAGGTGAGCGATTAATGCAGAGCTCTTAGTGTTGATTTTTGTGTATGGTTTATTTTTCTCCTGTGCAGATAGTTTATAGACTAGTGTATTAGAGACAGTCAAGCTGGAGTCACAAATCTAAAACAGATTATCAGGAAAAATACTGACCTGGCCTTGAGCCAGGTGATTTTCTTCTCTGTTATTTCACTAGAAATTTTGTTGGTTTTCCATTATTGAAAGAGGAAGAAGTCTTTTGAAAGCTAAGCTGATATTGTTTGAATTTTTCTACTCAACTTTATAATAGTAATTTAAAGATAAATTACTTATTGAGATAAAAGTATTTCATGTTTTTCTCTTCCATTACAGAATATTAAATTTTTTCATGTTTTATTGAGAAACAAAAATGTTTAATTTAGAGACTTTAAATGTTGCTGTGAATTTTAGTTAATATCAATAGAAGACCCAATGATCCACTTCCAGATTTTCATAAGCAAACAGACAAAATCTACTGTATGTTAAGTGCCTCAGTTGTTTTTTTTTTTTGTGCCCAGGTAAGATATTACATGCTATCTGACCACATTAATGATATGTGGAGACATTGTCATAACTTGTGTGACCATAAAAATATAAAGCATTTAGCTTTTTATAAGAACCCTTATATAGTTTTAGTGTTCCGATAGATTCCCTATATGGGGGAGTTTCAAATGAATTTTTTTTTAATATTCCAGGAATATAAAGAGCTGATGCTCTTCCAAGGAACAAATTCTGTAATAGCATTTTGAAAAATATTTGACGATTTTATATATCTGAAACCAAGATATTTTTCCCTGAATATTTGTTACTGTGATTGTCGGTAGTCGGACCAATAGATCTTAGAGTATCTAACAAAATTCTGAGAAGACAGTATACTGTCAGTTTAAACACTTGCATATATTTTGTGATCCCATTTCTTGAAGAACAAAGCTATTTATGTTAAAGAAGTTAAGTTCCAATTCCTGCATATGTTAAAAATTTCATGTCATGTTTCTGCTGACCAAAAGCCGAATGTTGTCACACCATGACAGTATATTAGTAAAGAAAGGTCAACATTTCACACAAAGAAATTCTATAAAATCACTTGTTTGCCACTACTGTGGGGTGATTTTAAACTTAATGGAATAGCATGAGCATAATCAAAGTCATTTTGCAAGTAATTTTAAAAGTTTGCAAGAAGTGTGACCAGCTGTAAAAATAAACCTTCAGATGTAAAGCTAGAGATAAAATGAGCAAGAGGGGGCACTTAGCTGATTTCTGTTTGTATTTTCCACATTAATATTTCCCCCAGAGTAATGGCAAGATTGTGTTATTTAAAGAGACAGTGGCCAGTAATTATTTTTAGTATTTCTGAAATGCACATAGTTCAGCGGACCACAATGAGAACAAACCTGGCTTTAGATTTAATGTTATTTATCTATTAAACTGATTTCTCCAGTATTACTAACAGTAAGGATGGAGGCTAAGGGGAACCTAAGCCATCATATAGTAGTGGAAAGGCGATTAGATTCATGCCAGTAAGCTGCTGGAGATGCTGTCTAGCAGCATTTGAAACAGGAGGTCACAGACTGATGTTGAAGAGGGGGATTAGCTGCTGCTGAACCATTCTGGCTGAATTTTGCACAAAATGCTGCTGAGTTGGGAGGGAAAGGGGGGAAATATATATTTTTGCATCACTAAAAAAAATGTAGGAGCCAGTAGGCTGTATCAGACCAGAACATTCACTGAGCAGAATGATGAGGTGTATTAGTTTTCCGTCTGTGTTTTAGAGGTTAATGAAATTACTCAGACAGTGAGGTAACTTAGGCTTCTAAGGACAAGACTTGAAAGACCATCTGGTGGTCTTCTGTTTTTAGTGTTTCTAGGTTAGTAGATTTCTTTGTTGTTGTTGGGTTTTATTTTTGTTTTTCCTTTCTTTTTTCCCTTAGCAAACAGCCTTCACATTGGAAATGGTCCAGCTGTCATTTACAGAGATTAGAAACTGAACATATGAAATCTTGTCCTTAGGTGTACTATTTTAATGTGTGTAGTTACTTTTCTTGAGAAGATTTTGTGGTTACCTGAATAATTGTGCTAAAGACTCCAAATGTATTTATAAGTTTTTTTTTTTAGATTTCTGGCCATATTCCTGACATTCATAACGAGTATATTGTTGTGATTTGTTTGTTTTACAATGGCATTCTCACAACTGCACATATTTACAAATACAGGAGTACACTGAAGATGTTGACATAACTCTGATCCTCATCAGTAGTTACCAATACAAATATCTGATTTTTTTTTGAAGTGTCACTTCTGTAATTGATCTTAAGTTTTGTATCTTTCCTTTTATATGAGAAGCAAAAATGTATTTCTTTCTGATTGGTGACAAACTCTTAGCTGTGGTCTTCGGGGTACTAGTTAGTAACTAGAATTTTGTACATTTAGAGCATGATATTAAGTCTTTTATTGTCTGAAAAAGCTGTCAGATATGCCTGTTCCTATTCTTCACCCTCCCCCAAACCAATACACCAACTCTTAAATGTCTATATACATATTATTTTCCCACAGCAATTTGTGAAATGTTGAACTCTGACATAGCACAAGAAAACCAACCTGGGCACATACCCAACTTCAGATACTCTCTTCTTGCTTTTGAATTACAGTAGGAAAAGAATGGAATATTTGAAAAAACTGTTATTTCTTAAATTTTTTGTATTGAAATATGCACTAAATATTTTGTTTGCTCAAAATACAATTTGACACTGAAAATTGGCTAAAGCAGTAAAGCTTCAACATATTCTGCCTTCTGGCTCTTGTTTTTTGGAGTTTCATAAGAGAGTTTTCTGTATTTCTTTTGAAGTCAGAAGTGGACGTTGGATTAAAGTTTCAGCATTAACTATAGAAAGACAAGAACTCAGAATAAAATCAAACTGTGCTTAGGTTTTTTTTTTTTAGAAGTGCAATGTATTTTCTACTTCATGTGGCTCAAGGTTGATGTCATGGTATGACATTTGTAAGACTGAGAAAGTGTAGGCTTTGTACTCATTACAGAACAAGTTAAACAGGACTACCTCTTTCATGGTCTTCTGTACGTGTACCTTTGTGCTGACCTACAATGCACTTCTGTTTTTTCCTGACTCAGTTGTAGCCAAGAACACTTGTACTGTGCTGTGCAGTGAATTTTTAAAGTCATGTGCCCAGTATAGCTGGAACTCAATCACACTGTTATCCCAGACCTCTAAAGAAGAAGAGCGCTGCCATTTTTCTTCTATATCACCTATCAGCAGAAGAATTTCCTGATCAAAATATGATCTCTCATTTGATTTGGCATCCTTTCAAATACTTTACCTGTGCTGCTTCTTCTCCAGACCTGCAAGAATTGTTGTAGTGCTCTGTCACCCTTCAAATGACAAATCTGGTCAATGTTTTTTCATGAGGTGCAATGAATGCACATTGTAGCTAAAGGAACTTATGTTTGAATCCATAATGTTTTACAATTAGTTACAGACATAATTAGAGGCTTCAGTGAAATTCATACTCATCCCTCCCCTTCCTTTCTTCTGTATGCTATTGGTAACTGGAATCAAGAAAAGTTCAGCTTTAATATGGTGAGTCGGCCTGTTCCAGGTATTGGTCTAAAGTATGATACACTTTCCCTGATGAGTTCCTTAGGCACATTTGAATTTGGTCCTTGTCTTTCCAGGATGAAATGAAGATATATTTGATGCTGTAAGGATCTGTATGTCTTTAGTACCTATAAAGGACAAGGTGAAGCTCCCTCTACCTACAAATCAGAGTAGATCATTCTTGCCAGATCTCTGCCCAAAACAGAGTCAATTGAAGCAGGTTTCTTGGGACCAGTTAGGGTTTGAGTGGTTCCAGACTTGGAGACTCCACAAGCTCTTTAGACAACCACTGGCAACCTTCCTTTTTTTTCTTTTTATGTATTTTCTTAAATGAATATTTATTTGAAGGAATTGAATTCAAATGAACTTAAATGAATGAATGAAACCCCTACTATTTGAATTTATGTTCATTTGAAATTTTGTCCATTCATTGGATACCACTGAGGAGAGTGACTTTATCTTCTTTTCACTCTCCCCTCAGCTATTTGCACACCTTGAGACAACCTTCCTGAGCCTTCTTTTCAGGCTCCTTTTTTCCAGTTCCAGCTCTTAGCTTCTCTTTGAATGAGTGATACTCCAGTCCCTCAATCATATTCATGGCCCTTTACTGGACTTGCTCTAGTATTTCCAGGTCTCTGTTTTACTGGGAAGCCAAGAACTGGACAAGGAACTCTCCCACCAGTACTGAGTACAGAGGAATACTCACTTCCCTAGCCCTGCTAGCTATGCTTATAACTAAGACAACCCAGGATGCTGCAAGTATTCCAGCATGGCTTTTGCCCAATGCCTCCCCTTATTTTCATACTGTGCTCAAGGGCATGGAACACGCATGTTATGGTGTCTTCCAGCACCATGGCAGCAGAGCGAAGTGAAACACATTGCTGTAAACACAACTTATAGATATTATTGAAAGTGACGAGGTCCAGAGGAAACCCTGATCCCTCCATGCTAATACTATATTTAATAGCATTATATATATATAATACTATATTTAGTATTATATAGAATACTATATTTAAACTGGCCATTAGTCACTTTACATCAGTGAACTTCACACAGGCAGTGGTTCTATAAAGTGCAGATTTTGGATTAGTGATATCTACAAAATATGTCCTAGCAGATCTTCTCCATGGCAGGTGTATATTGACTTCTCCAAGTTATATTAACAGGTTCAACAGTAAAAGGCATAGATACTGTTTGGGAGGGAAGCAATGGTTAGGACAGAATCCAAGCTAAAATTTCATAGGATGTTCCAAGAGCTGAACTTTGAACCTGATCTGTATGTCTGGAACATTTATATTTGAATCAGTTCAGCTAAATGTTACTTTCTACTTTCTCCTCTCCCTAAATCAACTTCCTTTACGTACATGCTGAAAGAGTTTTGTTTGTATTTGAAATTGTTATTTTCTTCTATTAACTATGGGTCTCCTTTGTCTTGTCATTTTTACATTAAAGATTTTCATTTTTTATGTGTCTCTTTTTGCTCCAAGGAAGTGGAGAAGAAAAAAAATGCAGGGTTAATGAGGTAAATTCATTAGTTAGTAACTGGTTTTCCAGCTTCAGAACTTCTGTTATGGCATCTTGAATCAGTATATGCATTTTTTAAAGTGTAAGGCTTTTAAAACACCCTGCAATTTACAGAGCTTTGAAGCATGTTGCAATGAGGATTTGTTCCGTAATGATCTATTTTCTGAACCTCTGTGTGAAAACAGTTAATCTCTATGATCCAGTAGGATTTATGAGGTGTTTCATGCTCTTAAATAATGTTTGTTTGGATGACTTATCCATATAGAATCAATAATTCTCTACAAGCACATAATCTATATTTTTTGACCTAAACTTGCTATTCAAAAATGAGTAGTCATTTGCCTTTAAAATCCAGGGATGGGACATCAGAAATGATGTGTTATCACTAGAATGAAATTCTACTAGAGCAGATATTATAAATTTATAATTAGTAGCAAAAAGTTATTGATATATTATAATTATAACAGGAATCAGGGTGAAATGTTTGGGTCTTCATCAGCATGCAGGATATAATTTTCAGAGCACATCAAGGAAAATTTACTCTGATTTTCTTTCTGAATCTGAAGCTATGATAGTTATTGCCTTTCTTGGATGGCTTTTCCCCCTCAGTTTGCTTTATTCCAATTTACACATTTTTTCCTTATGACTTGGATTAATTCTGTGTGCATTTCAAGGTATTAATATCCCTTTTAATTAGTTTCCTATTGCTTACATAGATTGTATAAAAAGTGGCCTCATAGTCTGTGAGGAATCATTAAACTTTCAACTAAATGCATTGAAAAGCATTTAATTCCTTTCAGTACTAAAGTCTGTATGTCTGTAGCAGAAAACAGAAGAAATCAAGATGTCCTTACAGTGGTAATTCAGTTTCCTCTGCACAGGTTCCTCTCTTTATGCACTGGAATCTTCTTTATGCAACTCCTTCATTGAAAAGTAAAAGGGATTGCCAGTAGATTGACACTCTTTTAAGAAGGTCATACTTTGAGTTTTTAAGTACAAAATATGTACTTGCTGATAAACTAGGGTCAGGTACTAGTTGTTGGAAACTAGTGATTCCCCTGGAACACCTCCTTAGACATTTTTGAATGTACCTTACATGTACAGTTCACATAAAAATATTTATTTCTGCTGACAGGTCTCATCTGCTGTTTCCTTGGCATCATTTATTTCTCTGCACTTGACTTCAAATCTGTTGTACTAAATCTGTCTGAGAAGAGATACATCTTGAATTTTGTTTGAAACACTAGTAGTGCTATTGTATCATTCTCTTCTCTCCAGCTTTCATTTTCAGCTGTTTAAAGCAGTCATTCTTACTGCCTGTTTTCCACTTGATAGTGAAGTTAAAAGTGTGAACATCGTATTTAACTACCAAAAAATAAGATCCACTTCTTAAAACATTAAGAGAAATGAAACAAGTGGAAAGAAGATGCTGACAGAAAGATGATGATTTGCAAGTTAGTGCAATAAAAAATAAGTCCAGTTAACAAAAGTTATATTCCTTGCAGTTATATTCCTTGTATCTCCTGAATGTACCAAGCTAGAAGCCAGTGCTTCAGCATGGAAGAATATGGCAGAATTATTTCTGTGGAAGTATTGAAAAGAAGGGCTCTACATTGTCTGTGTCATGATTTGGTTTTGGGCTTCAGTCCCTATGCTGTCTATTCTTAGCATCATAAAACATAATGGAAGTATTTAGAGATTCACATGCATAGATTCATGCTGTATATCTACCTCCTTATGTATCTGCAGATGGTGTGTATATTTTTGCGTATTGGATTTTATGGTGGTTAGAATGCATTTGATGGGGTAAATGTAGGGGAGTGCAAAGATTCATTGCAAGTGATTAATTCAAAGACTTATATGTATCTTTTGTAAGCCGTTTGGTTTCCAGTGCAGACTCTGAATCATTACCTTAATTGATCACTACTTCTTTTCAACTTCGATGAAATTTTTTTTCTTGTTCAGTCAAAAAGGCTGGGAGTCTGATCTATTAAATGCTTTGATGCTTGATGTTGAAGGGTTTATCTATACATGAGCAGAATAAAAACAAGTAAGACCTTGTAGTGCATAGAAAGAGAATACAGGAGGTCCATTTTTCTAAGGTTTTTGATTGAGAACCCAGATGAGCACTCCAATGTAATGGCAAGTGAAAGCGGTGTATGTTTGAATTATGCATGACCTGCAAATATAAAGGCAGAAAGTTATGTAAACTTAGTCACAGGGGTAGATTTCAATGATCAGTCACAAGTTGATCAATTCAATTAATCAGGCTTTTTTTCTTCAGTTTAGTGGAGTTTAAAAGTTATGAAGTTCCCAAACTCTGTTCTTGAGGACAGGCTTTCCTCACACTATCCAGTTTTTAAAACGTCTTCCCACGAGAAGCTACTAGAAGGGAAAGATGAGTTTGTAAATATTATAAGGGGGGTGGTCACCAGGAGAATTATCTTAACTTTTGCAGTGGCCTTCATTCTTTATCACAGGTGGAAAATTTATGGAACCAACAGCTTGTAAACTAGACAGATGTGTTTAAGCTATTATGAAGTTTGTATGAAAGGAAAGGGGAGGCACAGCACAAGTAATTTGTTGTTTCATGAGAAGGAGATGCCCTTTGCCCGTACTGGTGTCCCACAGCACCTACTTTCATGACAAGCTGTCTGTCAGCATATTAGTATTGAGCTGTCTGAAGTAATGTGGAAGGTAAGATAAGGGAAGGAGTTACAAGACAGTGATGTCTTTTAGAAGAAAGGAGTCTTCTAGAAGAAAAGAGTCTCAAAATTAATCAAATAGGTAATATAAATGTCATTTCCTTTGATTTATTTCTCAAGAGTTGATGGAAATGACTCTTGATTTCAGAGAGCCTGGTATTGCTCAATCAGCATCACATAGCACCTGTTCAAATCAATAGAAATATGTTTCTTGTTTTTAGCAGATAGTGTTGACAGGATGTGACTGAAATAAGTCAGCCTTAAGAACTAACAGAAGCAGAACTAAATACCAGTCTCAGTGCTTGCTTTCTGTCTCTGGGGATATATTTTCATAGTGGAATTTAGGATTTTAGAGCTTCATCTTCTAAACTGATTAGCTAAGTGAGAAACTTTGGCTCTTGTTAGTTGTTATTTCCAGATATGTTCAAAGATATGGCACTAGAACCCTAAACATTACTTCACCAGGCTTAGAAGGATTTTCAGGAAATTTCAGAAACGTACAGCTCAAGCCTCAGTCCTGCAAGTAAAAAACTTTCACATGAGTAATCTGATCTACTTCAGCCTTCTGGTTATGGGTAGGATGCTGCTGGGTCCCACTTCTTTGAAAGAATGACTTATTCTATAGGGAGCTCAGTTAGCCCAGTTGGACTTTTCAAAAAGAAAGAGAAAGCTTTTTAAGAAAGTAGGGGACAAATTTCGTTCTTCCTGAGTAAAGCCCATTATGATGAATGAAATATTTTAAGAAGGTGACTAATATGGTACAATCACTTCAAGAGATGCATGCTGGTTTTCCATGGTACTACTCTGTTTCTATGTACATAGATGTAGAAGTTTTGAATATATGTAACTGGTTTGTGATAAGAAACTTTAGTCACATCCCCATAACTGCTACAGTGAAATCCAGAAAATGTATCCTAGGCAGTTCTAGATGACTGCTCAGTACTTTTAAAGTCTTATCTCAGGCCTTTCTAAACCTGCAATTCTTTTATTTGAGGAGAGGGGGAGTTGTTTTTTAAGACAACAGAGCATGTTTCATATAAGAAAATACATTAGAAGTGTTTTTAGTCTATGCATATTATTGCAAGGACAAGAAAAAGATTAGAAGGAATGGCATCTTGAAGCAATACTACACTTACAGGGTGTACTGAAGGCATAAATTTTGAAGTTGCACTTTGAAGAGCACCAGCAATCTATAGATTGCTGAATCTGAATAGGTCAACAAGATGACTAAGAGTCTGAGTCAGTGCTAATATAAATTTGTCATTTATGCTTACAATTGTATTAGTGGTGATGCTACTGAATCCTTTGCCATCAATTCTGTTAGCAGCCAACATGACCAGCCTCTGTAAATAAAGGTGTTGAGGGTGACAGCAAGACCTCATTGATGAGGTGTGCACTGCAACAACATCTGAACAGGGCAAGCAGAACAGATGAGACATGGGATGTTAGACAACTAACACAAACATTTAAATTGCAGACACGGAATGACTGAGGTTAGAAGGGACACCAGTAAGTTTTCTAGTCCAACCTTCAATGGTCTCCTCATACGTAAAGTAACCTTAGGTTTCTGTTAGTTTCTGGAAGAAGACTTCTGCATGCTGAACAAGCCTCTTTCCCTCAGTTTTTCTAGCCTCTAACCATCTTTGTTGCCTTTTACTAAGCTTTCTGTAGTTTGCCACTCTTTTTTGGTGCTGGGAGAACGATACTGGATGTTGTGTTTAGCAGTTGGCCCACGTTTTTCTTGTCCAGACCTTTTCTTGCATATTTAGAGTAGAAACTATTCTTGTTGCCCTTGATGTCCCTTGCCAGTTTCAATCCTAGCTAAGCTTTGCTTTTCCTAGACAGATGGCTGTGCAGTGTTTCTAAATTCCTTCTTTGTAGCCTGTTTAATTAGAATGCTGGTTCTGGACTAGAGGCAGAGTTCAGAGGTCCAGGCATCCTGTCCCATGTGTGTAGCTGGTTGCTCTAATGACATAATCTTATTGCAAACACTGTATGCAGGAATATTTTGGAAGACAGCTAGCAAGTGCAAAGAAAAACAGAAATATGCCCTTTACAGTGCTGTTTGGCGTTTAATGTTTACATATATTAATGCAAACCTTTTTTGACAGTTTCCTGGTCCAGGCATAGACTGTGCCTGTTATGGCAGTTTATATTTCTGATAGCCGTAAGAAACCATCTCAGCTTCTCAGAGATGATAAAGCTATTGCCACTGTGAGTCAAATTTACTTGGAAGTTAATGCAGTTGTCCGTCTAAACTTTATGATAGTGTCTTGTTCTTCTGCACTGAGCTACTTGGCACCATTGTATCTGTCACGTTTAATAAAGACATATTTATCTTCAACTTTATTTTATGTAGGAATTGCCAGACTTAGCATATCAACACATCACGTTGTATCATTGCTATGAGATCGGGTTGGTTTACCATAGCAAAGAGTTTGAGTCCTTCAATATTAAAAAGTTAGTGTGAGTTATTGTGTTTATCACTACTCATAACAATATTTATTTTCGTATTATGATATATTATTAAAATTCTGACAGATGTTCCAAGGTTGCCTGACAGAGGTGTTACTACATGTTACTATTTTAAATGACTGCTTATTTGCATTTGTTCTTTCATTATCTCTAATGATGACATAGCATAGTGGGGGAAAAAAATTATGTTAAACCAATGTTGTGAAAGAGACAGTTTTAATCTGGTAAACACAAAATTATCTTGACAAGACAAGGAGACTCTGTAATATTCAACTCTATAGCTCATTTTAAGGAAAGGAAAAAAAAAATTCTTCTTTAAACCCTAATACCTTGATGTTTAATGACAATTTAATTGTTGTGTAAGGTGAAGAACAAAGCATTTATGTGTTACTGGTCTGTAGGCACAGTTTGAATAGAAGTTGTTATTTCTGTGTGGATTGAGTGTATATTTTTATTTTGAGATTTAAATCCCAGATTAGAGTCAGTCTTGGGCGTTAGATTGTGTGTAACAGCCAGAAGCAGTGACATCCACGGTCTTTTCCATAAAAGTCTGTGACCAGTCCAGCTCCACTTGGCTGAAACTACTGACTCAGTAGGAATGAAATGTTTGGTTAGGCTCAAAAGCTGAGTGTCTTCCCCTGCACCAGGGCACAGCCAAGCACCATAATGCCACTTTTGCTACAGCTCAGCTGGAGGAAGGGCAGGAGCGAAAGGTGTATTTTCCACCAAGTCTGGTCCCAGGCTTAGATTTGCAAATTGCCTTGGCAACTGTTTACCATCCTTCATTTATAAAAGGTAAGATCACCCTGAATACATATGAGTACCAGGCATTGAGAAGTTAGCCAGCAGGTATGACAAGGTAGCCCCAAATCTGTGTCCACTCAGTAAGTTTTCCTGTTATGTCATCAAATAATTTTTCTTTATGCAAGAAGAAGGTTATCATAGAAAAGATATGTAACATTTCCATGTGAACCTCTGAGCTGTTATAAGTCAGACAGCAGATTACAGCCCATCATTTGCTCTCATTTAAATCAGTAGGAATCTGAAGTAGCTTCACTGACACAGTAGAATTTCCCTCAGTTTATCTGAGAATGAAATTCAACTTTAAGTCATTAAATTCAGGCAAGCCATCTTTTTCATTCAAGTGGATGTCTGCAGCCATAGTAACTCATAACATTAGCTATAAGTGGACTTGAATTGGGTATTTGGAACTCTTGATTCTAAAACTGACCATCCATGGGCAATGTTTTACATTTTCTCTTTCCAGTCATTGACTTGACTGTTTGGTCTGCCAGCTCTGTTTGCTTTCCATTTTGCTCTGCACAATCCTAGATGTGGTTTTTAAATGATACTGAAATATAAATGATGACAACAGCTTCTAAAATAGGAATTATTAAACTCTAGAAAGTCTCCATCTGCTTGTATATCAGTATACAGAATATTTGCCACCCAAAGCCTGGTGTTCAGTAGAGAGAACATTTTTGATTGTTTCCATATATCCTGCTCTGACCCAACTAGGAGCGTAAATCATCAGAAATTATTAGGAATCTGTCTTTGGGAGATGACCACCTCTATTTTGTAGAGCCAAGATATCTGCAGATTTTCAGAAAGGTTCATTTCAGAATTTCATTATGTGTGTTTATCTAAAATGAATACGCAGATCAGTTTTGTTTGTTTATTCCCATTGTTGGATACTATAGTGCTTTGCATAAAGAAGTGCTGTACAATAAACAGATTGCTGGCAAAAGGAAAAGCGTGATCTCACAGTCAAAAAGAGGAGTTTAGATTAGTTAATCATTACTGGGCTGTAAACATAAATTCTAGCACGCTCTCTGGGATAGGAAGTAGTGGGCATATGAATCCTAGATCAGCCAGAATTCTGGTGTGCTGTAATGCCATAGTGATGGACTGAAAGGCCAAGAAGTCTTTGGCAATTTATTCTTGTTTTACACAAAACATACGTTTTTGTGACTGTGGTTCAAAAATAGGCTGATAAGTTGGAAGGGCTCTCAAGAAGCTGTAACGATTACTTTACATGTAAACAAAGACAAGACCTCCAGAAACAGAGAAAAATATATTTTCAGTCTGTTTTCATGAGGAAGAGTTTAAGATCAGCTTTTGTAAGATTCTTTGAGTATCCATTGAACATAAATAGCATAGAGCTCTTGAGGTAAACAATCCTCATTGCAAACTGAACATAGTCAATTTTAGAGAATCAAAAGAGGTGCAGGATTGAGCACAGCTAGTTATTGCAACAAAGTACTGAGAATTGGTGATAATATGCTATTTATCAGTTGTATGACATGAGGAACTACTATCAGAAATGCCATGGAAATCAAGAAAAAATAGATGCAGTTTATGTACTAGAGGTTGTCTCAGGTTGGGTGAGACTATGGTTTGTGTTAAACGCTAAGTTCAACTAATTGAAAAAAGCAATTTCTCCTACCTGTGAACAGTGTAATTGAAGATGATCTCTCAGTTTAAATCTTCTCTGACACATAGCTGAGCAAAGAGTAGAAAAGTACCATCACCTTTAGAGTAAGGACTGTCAGATTCATGAGCAAACCACTTTCTCTTTTACTGTTCTGAAGATTCACGTGCCACCAGATTTTGATTGGTGACACTGTTGTTTGGCTTTGCATTAGTTTTGTTTTTTTTGTCTCATCAATAGTAGACAAAGTCTTTGTTTATTTCCTTTCTTTTGCCTACTGATCATCACATACTCAAAATATTCTTATTTAAATCTCTTTTGGTTAAGATTTAGTCGAGCTTCAAGGTAATCTGGGAAATGGAAAAAAAGTGGTAACTTTAAAAAACAGAACTCAAGGTTTCTGCAGCTGACCACTGACCATTTTCAACACCATGTATAGCACTCATCCTAGTACCATATTACCTAAAACATCTTGGAAAACAGAAGGGGTTTTCATTGAATCAGAATATAAAGAATTACTTAGAAAAAAACCCATTTCTTAACATTACCTCTTCCACAGGTTGCAAAGTCTTGTCTTTGACTTTTTTTTTTCCACAAAATATGACAAGACTAGGCTGTAGAAGAAGGAAATTTGCATACCAGGTGTTAAGGTCAAATAAAATGAATCACTTGAAGAGCGGGTCTTTAGTCAGATCACTAGACCTGAACCCTTCTGTATTTTTTTAAAGTTTACCTGTAGAGCGAGATGTAAGCTTTGTGCTTGGCACTGCTTCTTCTTTATATGTGGTTGTGGAGACATTACAAAGGTTTCTTTCTCTAGTCTTCTGCTTTCACTTTGTATGTTGTTTTTCTAATGTGGAGAAGGAAAAGGTATCTTCAGGTTTATTACTTTCTCCTTTAATTTAGCTAATGTTGAGATTACAGCTGGATGAAAGCATTCCTATGCTAATAGCTACATTTATTACACTTTTATGCATTAGCAATGGTAAATAATTGCCTCAAGACAACATCTGCTCTCATTTGTCTAGTTTCATTTATGTTAATGTATAAACTGAGCTTCTGATAATCACTTACCTACTTCAAAACTTACTTCTGTGTGTTGTACTACTGATTTTGGTTGCCAAATTATGTATCTAGCTAAGGATCTTTAACTTCTAGATCAGCAACAACCCTAAGTCTTGGAAGAAAGTTCTCAAAATAACTCTTCCTCTGCTCTGTCTGTGCTATGTCTGTCACTGCACTGTATTCCAGCATGGGATATATTCAGGCTGTTTTATCACATTTCTTGTAGCTACTGTTACATACTGTCAGATCTTGGTTTCATGCTAGCAATTTTCCAAGTTTTTATGGATGTATTAATTTGTTGTTTCTTTTAATTAAAACCACTGGCTCTTCACAGGAATATTCTTTCATACAAGTACTTATTTTGCCTGTGTATGTGAATGGGGCTAAAGTGAGTATCTCAGAGGCTGTTCAGGTGTCATCGTAGTTTATTCCCTGCTTGCTGCTCTGCTAATGTGTCTTACCTCTAGGAAAGTTCAGTGTGGGAGTGGATACTTCTCTCACTTCTTTTGTTTATGAGGAAACTCCTAAACCATATCAACTCCCTGTGCCTTTGACTATGTTCCTGGCTCTAGGACTGGAGTTTTACCTCAGATTACCAAACAGCCTTTGCAAGACATCTCTTCTTTTGTGATACTTCTGATGTGTAGTGGGATGGGACAATAACAATTTATACCTAGTTTTACCAGTGCAGTTATCAAAATGATCTCTTTTATTGTAACTGAATTGCAATGAAATGTGGTCTTTAAATTCAGCCATTTTATTAGCCAATATGGCAAATGTGGCAAGTGTGGCTTTGGTCCAAGAAAAACACTATGAAATTATATCCTTGACAGATGCTTCAGCATAGTCAGAGTGACTAATCTTCATTTTAACTTAGCCTTATGCCAATACAGCTCCACTCATGATTATATAATTGTGGATATGAAGCAAGGCTTACATTTAGAGAGAACTGAACCCACCTAAATGCATTTTATGTATTCTCCATGCAGCTGAAGTTCTGACAAGTGGACTATTAGTTGTCCTTGTACCCAGGGGAACAGTGTGGTTCATGGGAATTTCAGAGATCCTGAGGGTCTTGTCTGTGTTTGGTTCCCTGTCTTCCTTCCCCTGGCTTTAATCATCTGAAACACATTTACCACAGCCTATCTTCTGTGTAAATGAAACATCTAGAAAAATATGAAGCTAGCATATCTCTCAGAAAAGTAGCCTTCTCATTAATTTTTCAATGTAAGCTTATTTTCAGATGTTTCATTTTTTGCTTCATTCTCGCTTCAAATGTGGCAAGTGTTAATAGCACCCTAAAAATAATGTTCTATAAATTGTCCCAGTTTCTTTAAATCTATTTTTGTCTCTTCACGAACTTTTTCATGTTCTTTACCCTTTTACTGGTCTTGTTTTCAAATCTAATAACATCTCAGTTCTTATTCTACCTGAATTTTTCTGTGCTCTGTTTCTGTGAATCAAATTGCATTGCTCTTCTGGGTTGCATATAGGGAAGACTGGTTGCTGCTGCTGCTGCCAGATTTTACACAGCATTTTGTACACTTGTAGCTAAGAAGTAGTATGAACTTAAATGTAATCGGTTTTGTGCTATCCTATTTATAGTTATTAACCTGTAGCAGATGGATAAATTCTCCACCTGTTCTTACTGCTGTATCCAGCTGTTTCAGTGATAATTATAGTTTATCAATAGGAGAATAAGTCACAGACAAACAGAGTAGTATAAAAGCCATTTTGTTTTGGATTAAGGGAAGAGTAAAGGAAATCAAAGATGCCCTGAAGTTCTACAGTGGGACCTTTTCCACTTGCAGTATCTCTTCATATGGTCTGTGATATTGAAATCAAGAGAGATTTGGCTTCTATTCCCAGTTTCTACAAGTTTCTACTGTGACAGTAGGCAGCTGAGGTAAGGCAGCATTGCTGAGAGCTTTGAGTGACTGAACAAAGTCAGTGCTTCTTCCCTCTATTTCCCAGTTCCTGTATTATTGTGGCTTCTTGCAGCTCAGTAGAAGTGATGATGTGATACCTGTTTTGTCTCCATATCCCATCTCTATTTTATCCATCTACATTTCACACCAATCTTCAGTTTTGATATTGGAAGCATCAAAGAGGTCACTCTGGGGAGAATTTTTCTTTGTATCATCCAAATGTATGAGTTTTATCTGTGGGAATAAAACTTTGATGAGCCTACCTAGGGCTCTGGGATAGTGCATATTATCCTTTGTCTCCAACTCAGAACACAGTAAGTGCTGTGTGTCTTTTTTCTTACTTAGTACTTACCACAGTATCTCACCATTACTGGATTAAATATATTCTTCTATAAATCATTCAGTTTAGAAAGACCAAATAGCTGAAATATTGTGTGTGGCTTTGGAAGATGTGTGAAGAACATAGGCTGGCAGTTGGAGCTTCAGTTTATTATTTTAGGTGGAACTGTAGTTGCTAATGTCCAAAAAATTTTCATCCAGATGTATTCAGTAATTCTAGGCTGCTTTCCTGATTTGTGATACATAACTTAATACATAACTTTAACATACTTGTGAAATAAGTAATGCATGCTTTACTATGGGCTTGAAGGATATAGATGTAAAAGTTCTTTGCATTATTAAATTGTAGATAGGAACCTTGTGTGGTTGAAGAAAGCTTCAGTGTTATTTTCCTTCAATTTGTCTGTTTCCCTAAGGTCAGGTTATAAAGTTTCTCATCAGATTTGTCCTTTCATAGTAGAAAATAATCTGCCTTATTTTCCTGGAGGCAAAGCATAGCAGGAGAAGCTCCCTATCTGACGTAGTAATCCCTGATTAAAAAGGTATGTCTAATAGCAACTGTCCAAAATTCAGGCATTATCTGACTCACACTGAGCCTCCCTTCACTGTGAGCACAGATGTGAATTTCTCGTGGAGCTGTCAAAGGCATTTAAATAGCTGATGCCACTTGGGATCGATTTTTGGGATTGACATAGAAAAAGCTGTGCAGATACAGATTGGTTATTGCATGCTTATGTATACATGTTCATAATAGATGCGGACAATATTCTTCCTAAAATATTTTTAATTTGTATGCATTTATAATGACACAAAAACCCTGTGAAAGGAACATTGATACGCTTAGTCTTCTGTTGCATACAGACTACAATGTACAGTGTTTCAGTTAAAAAAATGGGAAGACACTTGAGGCCACATGGGCGGTAGTACCCAAATCTTTGATAAGTAAAGTTACGAAATCCTATTTCTAGCCTATTTTGATGACAGAAATTTTGTTTTGAACTTGAGTGTGTGCATATGATATCTGTATCTGAGACTATCATTCTTGGGGAGATACAGTAAAGCAACCTCAGTTCCTAGCAAAAGCAGTGCCGTTTGAACCATCTCTCTTATTTTTAGCAGCAAAACAAAGTAGGGTAATGAGAACTAAACTAAACAAATCTTAAAAATGCCCTTTATCCCGCCCCTCCCTTCTTCCTAGGTTCAACTTCACTTCTGAATTCTCTATGTCTTTTCCCTAGTGACACAGAGGGATGGAGAATGGGAGTTGTGCTCAGTGCGTCACATATTGTCTCTGCCACTGTATTTTCCTCCTCATGGGGAGAACTTCTCTCACCCTTCCCGTGCTCCAGCATGGGGTCCCTCCCACAGGAGACAGTCCTCCCCAAACTGCTCCAACATGGGTTCCACATAGTCTCACTTCTTTGGCTGCAGAGGCTCTGGCACAGTAATTTTTTCCGTTCTTAAATATGCTATCCCAGAGGCTCTACCACTGTCTCTGATGGGCTCAGCCCTTGCCATCTGGGAAACTGCCTGGCATTGGTTCTATGAGACATGGGGGAAGTTTCTGGTAGCTTCTTACAGAAGCCACTCCTATAGCCCCCACCTTCTACCAAGACCTTGCCATGCAAACCCAATATATCCTGTTAGTGCTGCTGAGAACCTCCTTTATTTCATTTAATATCTTAACAATTCCTGACTTTAACGAGTTTGAGAAACCTTGTGATCTCCTAGAGATACTCATCAGCTTTGGTAGGGATGATATGCAGATAGATATGCCATATACAACTTGGACTAAAAATTAATTTGTGCACCCCAGGCCTTTGGTCTCTAACTCCTTCAGTGTGCAACCAAGTCTTCCCTAACAGATGAGGACTGTGAAAGAGCCTGAAGTATGCTGAGATGGGAGAGAGACAATGCAAATGGTGGTTAACAGAAGCAGTAAAGTGGGAGAGAATCTGGAATAAGAAGCAGCAGAAAGGAAAAGGGTGATGCGATTTCTGTGCGTACAGCAGGAAGTAAAATAACCCCAACAAACAAAACAGCCCTGCTCATGACTAACCTCTCACCTTGACTACTATCAGGTATTTCAGAGCGGGGTCTAAGAAACTGCGATGATGGTTGTAGAATTCTCTGTGCATCAGGGATAGATGAATTTTCTTGATCGCATGTGCTAGTGAAAAGCCTAGTGTGGTTCAGCTAGCAGAGTTTGTATCTCGCTGTGCACATTGCATTTATAATGAACAGAAAAGAAACATTAATATTTTGTGCATGTAAAAATCTTCTTTAAAGCATGATAGTGTCCTCTGCTAGTGTATTAGCTAGATTATCTTTTTGAAATCTACTGAGTACCAGGGTGAGGCTGTGTTCTGAATTTCATGAGGTCACTCTTTATTTCTGCTATTTTGATAAAGTGTAAATTAGAGCATATAGCACTTCTTTTTTTTTTCCTCCAGAATAAGCTGAAGGCAGCTTTGTAGTACGGGTACAAATTATTTTTGCCACGCAAAGAAAGGGAGGCCAGGGGGAGAGAAGAGTGAGAGCACCTTGTGCTGCATCCCTGGGGAGCTGCTCCCTGCGTTGGAGAAGGGGGATGTGGAGGGGGAGAGGGGCACCAGCAGCAGCCGCGACTTCCCCGGGTTGTGGCCCAAGGTCACTGGCAGGGGCTCCACGGCCACGTTGCAGCTCCTGGCAGCCTTTTGCCAAGGACAACTGTTTGTTTTGCCTGTGGAGCCGGGTCTGACTATTCTGCTGAGCATTTTGTATTGGTTGTGTACGTGGGGTTACTCAGCTCCTTTTTAACCTATCCCAGCCCTATGAAAGGCTCTGTCTTTTGGAGTCTTTACAACCACTGAAACTTATTTATTTTTAATCACCTGTTTCTGGGCTATTGTTGTCTGTTAGTTCCTTGTTTTGGAACTCAGAATGCTGACAGGAGTTTTCAGATGCTGGGCTTCCTTGCCTTTAATATTTCAAACTGTGTTATCTGCAGCTTTATAGCAGCTTTGGCATCAACTTTTTGGTTTTGCTCCCTTAAGCTACACACCAGTGGGGAGAGATCAATCCTTCAGATGCCCTTACAAATTTTCAGCTTTATTTTCAGGGTGTTTTAAAATTAATTTGAAGCCTGATAATGTTTATTTATTTTATTCTACACCATCTTCAGGGATATTCTGGGACAGATTTAGAAATCTGTGATTTGCTTATCTTGACCTGCACCTTGCAAGCACTGCCCTTCCCCTTTTGAATAGTTTTGATATTTAAACTCCCAATTTTGGGTGATTCAGTTTCCATTGAACATGAAAAGAATAGATTTGTCCTTGCATGTGCCGTGAATTTGATTTACTTTGCATTCTCCATTTTACTAAGTCCTTCTGCAATGCCTGGCAGCCTTTCCAAGATGTGATTAGAAGAGAAATAAATTAGTGTTTGATTGGGATATTTTGCAATCTCAAATTTCATTTCAATATGTATTTTGTATTTGCAAATATATTTTTTTATTTGCAAATGTAAACAAAGCAGTATAAGTGAGCACAAAAATTTACAGTTTTATATTCCTTAAAAACTTCTAGATGTTCTCCTTTTTCTTTTTATTACGTGTAGGTAATTAGATGGTGTATTACCAAAAAAACATTTCTTACTGGATTATAATTATCTTCAGGAGTTAAATTTTGACCATGTGGAAGGGTAGTATTTCTGACTTGACATTTAATAACATGATATGGACATTTATAAATCTGGTGGATATTAAATGATCAGCCACGGAGTGATTGATTATTGAGTAACATTATCTGCTATTGGCTATAACAGTGGAGTACAGTGATTTGTACTACACAGAGATATTTTTCTTGGCAGAAAATAGCCAAGGTGCCATGCTGTTATATTTTCCTTTTCTTGATTTCTCTTAATCTGAACCATACAACTGGAGATAGAAGTTTTTCTATCAAATTAATAAAATAGATGTTATGATTTTTAATTTGAACCATTTATCAAGTAAATAATTATTAGCACTTGCATAATAGATCGGGAAAGTGAGATGCTTGACATCAAGCTAGGATTGTAGCTGGCAGACTGAAATTTTATATGCTTGGGAATCAACAGTTCTCAAGGTACAGAAGTAATGAATATTTAATGACTTGAAACCCCAGTAATACATTATATTGAAGTTATATTTAAATATTATTTTTTATCCAAGCTATTTTATGCCATACCTTGCTCTTTTATTCATAAACATACCTCTGTAATTCTTTTGTAACAGTTAATCTTTTTGTACAGTATGTTCCCAGAAATAAGTTGTACATTTGACAGAATTTGTATTTGTTGAGATGTTTTAGATTGGGATTAGGCAATAAGTAGTACTGCTTTCAAGAGAATTAAAGCATCTCAGAATATTAATGGCATGACTTTTCTCCATAAACTTGTGGCAAATGAGATCATGAATCTACATAATCATAAAATAGATAATATTCTATGATTCCATGATTATCATCTTTCAGTACTGGTCACCAGATTCAGTCTAAGTCTAATAAATTATTGAAGGAAATGTATGATACGGGTCAGTCCAGTCCTAGATAGGATGAGTGGATCTGTGTTGTATATTTTATAGTTGTTGCAGAGTTCTTTGGGATGAGGCACTGGTGAGCAATTCCAGCAATGTTTCTATTGGAATTAAGATAAGTTGTCATTTTCTATTAAATATCTATACACTGGCATAAAAGTTAATGGCAAACAACATACTGGCTGTGCTTCTTTACTGGAATGGCAATAATGGTAATACAAGTTGAGTTAAGGAAATAGTTGTATGCTTTCTGCTCAGTTTTCACACTGAGCCTAATAGGCTACTGGTGTAGTTCAGAGGCTTCCCTAAAGTCATGCACTGCTTGTTGAATACATGTCTGTCAGAATTTGAGAATCTGAAAAAAAGAGAATGTTTTTATCTATGAGTTTTGTCATTAAACAACAAAAACAAAAAGAACTGCCCCCCCCCCAAAAAAAAAGAAAAAAAACCACCGCCAACAAAAACCCCCAGAACTAAACCAATAAAAACCTGCCTTTAAAGCAGAAGTCTTGCTCTGAGTGCAGTGGCTTGGTGTCAGCTGTCTGATAGGTAATGCCTCTAACCAGGAGATACAGACCATGTTAGACAGCGCATGGTGGGAGAGAGATGTTTCCTATAGATGGTACAAGCTTTTGTATTCAAGAACATGCAGAACTCAGATTTGGTGGGTTTTAGCTGGCTACTAAAACTTTTTTTAGGCTTGACGACTACTTCTCCCTTTGAACACAAGATCAAAAAAGGAAAGATGATGAAATATGGTGTTATTAGTGTCACTAAAAATCATTTGGGCAAGCATGCAACTATTAATTAAAAGAGCTAGGGAATGAGAAAGGTTTCCTACTTTTTGAACAGTTTATTTAATTAGTGAACATTTGGTAAACCTGTTCCACTAAAACGTGAATCGATCTATCCTTTGACTGAGGCTCCATAGTTTTTTGCAATTGCTTTTCATGGTCTCAAAAAAACCCCCAACAAACACAAAGAACACCCCAATCCAGAAGATTAAGTGGAAGAGTAATGTGAAATAATGTTACTTTTTTTGTTGTTTTTTGAAGGAATACAGCTCAAAAACAGAGAAAACCAAACTGACTGAATATTTCTGTAGACACCTACATCTTGCAGAGAAGTAACAGTTCCAGTTGTGAAAACTGGCTCTATGAATAATTTCCTTGGATGTTAAAAGAGCTGTCTTATTTACAGAATGGCTTTCTAGATGACAGTTGCTAAAAGATTGGTTTTAAGTCATCAAATAGTTTGATAAATTAATCAGCCTTGATTGAAAAAGAAACTTGAAATTGCATCAGGCAAATATCAAACCCCCAGATTGTTATTATTAGCATAAAATTGTTATAAATAGATATATATCTATTAAATAAATTTATATATAAATATAAAATTATTATAAATGAAATTAACAGCTCCTTAAAAAGACTTAAGAAGGCTGTAGTAGAGAATGCTGCATGTTTTGCAGGAAGTGTCAAGTAAAGAATTTGCTGAACTTCAGCATGATTTCTGAAGCTGTTGCAGTTGCACTTACATCGTGTCTTCTTCCTCTCTTTTCCTTACCAGCCCCAGCTCTAGGAATATTTGTTCTGGCTCAGAAAAACTTATTCTGTCTCTCAGGACAATGACTGCCATGGCTGTGAGCTGGGCTCTTTAATACTGAGGAAAGGGAAAAATAGCTAGACAGAAGCCAATAGTATCTTTTCTGCTATTCAGTGTGTGAAGTACTAATGAGGTTATTTAATTCTGTATCTGACAATGAGTATGATAACACTGAAAACAGATGAGGACCCCATTCTAAGAGAAGATACCTCAGCAATTTTAAAAAGGAGGATCAATATCTTCATCACAATTATGTACGAACACAGTTTAGGGAGAGTGTCACTCCACCCAGAAAGAGCTATAGTAACCAATGAGCAGAACTACTGCATTGCCTGACATCCAGTAGGTATCTTTAGATATGTTTCTGAAAGGATTAGTTAGTTTTAGTTTTAGTGGCCAGCAGGCATAGATATTCATTTTGACCTTATAATTCTGAGGTTAATTTGTTTTAAAGTTGAGAAAGAAAATATTCTGGAATGAAAATGTTTGAAGTTGAAATTACTTTATAAGGAAATCCATGTTACTCATAAAAGCATACAGGATACTGAATATAGACTAAGGTTCTAATGTGGAGGGCTTTTATTTATTTAATATTAGTTTTCCTTCAGTGTATAGGTGCTGAGTTGAGGTAGGCAAACATTTCACTCTAGCAGCAGACATATTTTCTCTTCAACCAATAATGTCTTTTATAAAGAAGATGAAAAAATGTAGAAAAAAAATTACAATTATCAAGTAAAATTGCTTGAAATACTTGTAACAATGTGTTTGTAGCCATACATTGTTACTGTAAATATACTTTAATAGATGGTTGTGCTAATGAGGAAGATGTGATAGGAATGTATGTAGAAGAGGAAAGATGGAAAAATCTGTGTTAAATTTGTGAATTAAGGATAAAATTTATTGCTAAATTTTAGTTAAAATGTAACTATCATGTTAAACAAGGTAACAACTAGCTTAAAGTTGTCATATTTTATCACATAATGAAACTTCAGTACAAATCTGGTATAAATAGCTGATAAGCCCTTCTTTAGTACAAATTAACATATTCAAACCTTCTTTTTAACATATAAACACAGAAGCAGATGTTCCATAGTAGAATAGTTATCTTAAAGTTCAGGTGTAATAGTAAAGGGTCAGATTTTCAGTGGTGTAGATTAATAGAGGTGGCTTTAGATTCTCTGAATAGTCTAACCTGTTCTTTGTGAAGAGGGTTTATAAGTGCCATTGTGGTGAAAATGCTGAAAAAAAATTTCAATTTTGGTCTTTTTTTCCTCAAATTTTTTGCTGTTGCTGTTATTTTGTTTTTGTTTTGTTTTGGGGTTTTTTTTTTGTTTTTTTTTTTTTTTTTCAGAACAAACCATTATTTTCTCTTTGTGTTTCAAAAGCTACTTTTAACCAGATGGATTTTTCTTAAAAAGAATTATAATGCAAGTATAATCTGAGAACTCCTAAAGTTTATTCAGCCTGACTACTGAAACGCTGCTTTACTGATTAGAGTTATTCATATAAAGGAAAGAACAAGGGACTGTCATGTCATTTGAGAGTTTGGGACATGAAAGACTTTTAAGTAATTTAAGTTTCTACACAAAGAATATTGCCATTTTTGAAAGACTATTATCACATTAAATTCACTGTGACTTTGCATATTTTGTTTTGTAATTCCCCATAGGATTTATAATAGTGTGTGGTAGCCTTTATAGTAGTACATCAGATCATAACACAAATCTTTGAAGGTTTTGTTAAGACATTCTTGAAAATTTTTTTTGGTTGTCAGTATGGTTGATGAAATATCTACTGAACTGGCAGGTAGTTACATAAAGAGTGGTAAAATCTCTTAGGGTGAATGTAACAGTATATCTAATGTGACATGCAGAAGAAGAAGAAGCTGCGTTTTAACAAAAATGATGCTTCAGAGTTCAATTTAAAGTTGTTTTTTTCTTGATTTAGATTTATTGCAAGTGAAAGATTATCCCAAGCAGTCACTTTCTCTTCTTTCTTTTGCTGAGCAAGAAGAGGCACTGGATAAAACAAAGCTTTTGATTTAGTGATACTCTTGGCTTTCAAAACTGGGAAGCCACGGTTAATTTTTTAGGATCAAAGGAGAATATTTGGGACTTAGTCCCATTCCAGATGAATGCATAACATAGAGACCATACCATAATATAACACTTAATGGATAGCTAGACTCTGCTCTGCTGCCCTTTCGGTAAATCCATGCTTGAGTTTAGCTGTTGCTAGCAGGGAGTTACTCATCCTGATTGTCCATCATCAGAAAAGAGATCAAAGTGGCAAAACCTGCATATCAGTTGGAAAAGGGAGAAAAGCAAATAGCTTCAGGGCGTATCAACTCATTCTGAGGTTTTATGTTAACTTGCACAAGGTGTAGCTCTTTTCCATTACCTATGGATGCAATGAAGATGAAACCAATTTAGAGTTGCTTAACCATAATTACACCCACTTAGAAATCACTTCTGCTTTTGCATTTGTACCACAGTTCGAATCCATTAGTGAATGTGCTTAATAATAATTTACCAAGTGTTACTGCAAACAGAGAACTCCTGCTGAAGGAAAACAAATGACCGAGATAGAAAATTGACTGGCTTTTTTTTAAAATTAAAAAAAAAAAAGAAAAAGACCACAACCTAATTGTCAGAACAGAGTTTGGATCTTAGCTAAACACCAACCAGCACAAGTGTCTTGCCAAATGAAGAGATACTTCAAGAAAATGTGTGCCTTGGCTTTCAACCCTTATAGCAGGCTGGTTACTCTTCTTCTGTGTGTGTGTATTGTCTAAAGGCACAGAGTAAGGAAATCTGCAATTGGCAGGAAATCCTCACTATTTTTTTTTTTATTCTTTTCCCTCCTCCTTCCCCCTCAATCTTCTCTCTTCCTGATACAGTAAATCATGCTGGCCTGTCCTTTACAACATATGCTCAGGTTTGGAGAACACCAAAGTCCAGCTTATACTTTGTATTGGGGGATTTAAAAGCTTATCTCTCCAGAGACTACATAAACAATCAGATTCTTCTGGAGTTCCATGGTTGCTGAGTTTTCATGAATGTGAATTTGGATTTGGGCACTATAAATTGGGATGGGTAGGATTTAAACACTTAGGTGAACTTCTACATCTAGATCAGATGCCTACTAAAGATATTACATGACTGGCCTGCTGGTATTTTTATTTTGAAAATTAGTATTTCTTCAAAGAAATTGCTGCATGCTTAACAGGGCAAGAGCAAATCATTGGTTCTCTGGATCCCCTAATTATTTGCTGTCAGTGTTGAGTTATTTACAATTTATTCATCACATTATTGTTGTAAGTATTATATAGATTAGTATATGAGTGATAGTATAATGTGCACAAAAACTGATATTAAGGATGAACAGGTCAGATGTGTATAATCTGTGTTTTTACATGTGTTTACACATACAAATTGTAAGTATTTCCCTCATTAATATTACTCTGATGTTACAATCAGTATGAGAGGATGAAGACAGGTTGAAACACCATTTACTGTGCCACAGCTTGCTGCAGCAGGACTTAAGGAAAGGAAACACTTTCAATAGCCTGGAGGTGTGGTCCTGGGCAGGTCATTTAAGATTTAAATATGAATGTGACATGAATAGTAGGAAAATGTGACAAGCTCATGCACTCCTTAGCTGAGTGTCAGTGGAGCCATGTTGTGATTGGACTCTCACTCCTGAAATTGTTTTTTTCTACAAGAGACAAACTCTAGGCTATGTAACCCCATACAGTCACTCAGATTTGTGGTTAGAGAGTTTCTGTAAGTGTGGGTTTGAATCTGCTTATACAGACAATAGAATTGAATCTGGGTCACCCATTTCAAGTGTGCAAGTGTTTTAACCAGCAGTTATTACATAAAACTGGAGACTACTGATTTGAGACTACTGATGTGTTATAAAGCAGAAAATGCCACTGCAGTTTGCACTGAGTTTTCCAACTTTTCTCTGAAAGGTGTACTGGCTCAAGCCCTTTGAGGGTTTAAATGGAGAACTGACTACTTTCTGGTTCCTTACTTGGCTTCAATACAGATTAGCTGTGCAGATTCATGTGCCAGTACTGTTATAACCAAGACTCATGGTGCCTGGGTATTGCTCCTAAAATGGGGGATTATGGCATGGCCTTTGGTAATAATGTTTGCAACATCTGTTACAGACTTCGACATATTTAGATAGCTTGATATAAAGTCACAGCTTTCCAGGCTGGGAGTTTCTAAGATGAATATCTAAGTTTATTTAATTCTCAAATGATAGCTGTGCAGGTAGGTTTTACTGTTCTTTTGCTTTTGGGAAATAAGTTGGGACACAAAAGACTTAAAGTTAGGGTACAAGCTACCACATAAACAGATAAATGTAGAAAAACTGTCTTAAACTGAATTAGGGCTTTTGACCTAATTTTTGTTAGTAGTTAAATTTAATCTCTATTTAATTGATAATTTCAGTTAAAGAATATCAGAGCTAAAGCATTTTCCCTTCTATCAATGTTAATGTCTTAGATCCTCAGTTGGCATCACTCCACAATTTTCTTGGAGCTGAATCCATTACATCAAAGGAGGATCTCTTTTTCCCTTGGTGTTCAAAACCTGTGCTCATCCAAGATGAAGTTTCCCTGCTGTGTTCTCATTCCTTGTCTGCCTGTGCCCAAACTGCTTGTGCATTTAAAAAAGAGTTAGGAAAACACGGTAGTGAAGTTGTCTTCTTGTCTGAGGAAAAACCATGAAGACAAAAAATTATGTGCAGTGTACTGCTACTGTGTGTGCATGTATGTATGTATGTGTATATATACACAAACCCATATGCATGCACATACATGGAATATAGCCATCATATTATATAATGTATAATTTTACATAACACTTGGCAATGTGTACATAGTGTAATGTAATATACATTCAAAGTGTGTTTTGTGTGCTAGTGAAAAAGAACTAAAGAGTAAATCAACATACAATCTTCATGGAGGCAGCAAACCCATTTTTCATAATATACTGTTATTTTTCCCTTTGGGAGACTGAAGGAAAAGAAAAGCTTAGATGTTAAATCATAAAAGAAAGTGGAATCAGCAACATTCCTAATAAACTGGTAGGATGCAATCCTGAAAACAGCTGCTTTATAGTTAATTCTCAGAAATGGGAATTATGAGTGAAATTTAAATGTAAAAATCTAGAGAAAGGATTTGTTAAAAATTAATATTAAATGCTTTTGAAACCAGTGGGGCTAGTTTTTAATGCACATTTTTCTAACTTCCTGGAAAAAATCTTATTTCACTGTACTTCAGTGAAAGAAAAAACTGACCACAGTATAAAAATTGGCATTGTTACTCCGATTAACCTTTTTGGTAATTCTTCAAATAAAGAAAAAAATACAGAAATTTGCATGTCTGTATTAAATTAAATAATCTGTATTTAGGTCTATTATTAAAGAGGGAGGCTGTAGAGATATAGCTACTAATTTTAGGTATCAATTTATGTTCTTTCCAATTAATGTTGCAATAGAGTATGTGAATGTAACTTGCAGGTAGTAAATATCAAAATAAGGAACATTCACAAATATCACGACTGAGGTCAGAGAAGTGTTCTCTGTATTTATGTATATGTGTATCTATGCAACATGCATATGTGTATGTGTGCAAACAATGTATATATGTATTTGTGTGCTCTACACATGTACGTCTGGCAAAAACATTCAGAAAAATCAAATTAATTATTGCATATGAGGAAATTGTGTGCACACGCACAGACACAACACCAGGTTCTGCATGCTCCCATGTAGTCCAAGGGATTATTTTTTCCCATGTTTTTATCTGAATCCTGACCTTGTTCAACGCTGGGAAACAACACAGGCTTTCCTCTTGACAGCAATAAATCAGTCAAAGAAAAGAGCATTTGGAAAGCACCCAGTATATAGGAGGTCATACAATATAACCAGCATTTATATTTTTAGTATTATTTCTGTCAACAGGAGGTTAATATATCAGAAATATCTTATCCTTATCCTCCTCTAAGAGTCATCAAAGTAAGCTGTTTCCTATCCAGTGGAATTCCTAAGGAAGGCATCTCACAGCCCTTTCGCATGGCTGTGCTGTGCTTGGATGAGCAGAGGCAGCTGGAAGTGATTAGAATAGACCGACATGCGAAATCATGTGGGAACGGATTCATCTTGCTGAAGAAGAGGAATCAATGTTCTGTTCTGTAGGGGAAGAGGAGTTTAAGTACAAAAATGAGCAGATTTTCAAAGGGGCACATGGGAATTGAGCTACATGATTGTACTGATCCCATTTAATATTGCAAATCACATCCTACCCTCACTAAATTATAAACAGACTGATAATCACAGATGATAGTTTCATAATAGCATAGGAACTGCCAAGCAGGAGTGAAGCAGTTGTTGCTTTATCCTAGTTGTCCCTACTAGCTCTCCCAAAACACAAAGTGATATCAGGCAAAAAAAAGAATTTAATAAATACGTATCTGTAAATGTTACATTTGTAAGGTGAAAGCTGACATTTTCCATACATGCAAGGTTTGATGATTTCATTTTAAATGCGCTCTTTATTAGACATGGATCAATTGAAAGTCTTTCCCTCTTGAAAGGGAAAGGATGTTTGTTTTATCATAAGCAATATCCTTTAAAAAACCCAAACTTGTACTATATCTTGAATTTTTTCTCCGGCTGAACATATGCATTTTATGTTTTTCCCTTTATCATGTGACCTTGTTACTTAAGCCTTTCCCTGTAATTTCAATACTAGTATGATACATACAACACTCAGGTTTGCTGAGGTATCTTGCCCAGTGTGTGTTCATCATCTTAGCATCAGTGTGATATTGTAACTTAGTAGATTCTCAGTGCAAAAGCAAGTTATTAGTCTAAGAATTTACTGTTTTACAGACATACAAACACACACTGGGGAGAAAGACATACATTTGGGAACCAGGCAGAGCTCTTCTTCTACTTTCATAAAGTAGGTGATTTTTTTGGTTTTTAAATGCTGAAAAATTCAATCAGACAAGTAATTATTGAATTGTGAGAATACTCACACATGGTTTTTTGTTATCCTCCTAGAGAATTGTGAATTTTATATTGGTTTGGGTCTTCATGATCATGAAAGCCATGGGTTAGATTCAGAGATTTTCTGATTTGTCACCAATCTGAGGTGATTTTCCTTGTTTTAATATTAGGTAATGTTTTGGCAGTGATGCCTTCATAGGAGATAGGCAGTGCTGTCAATGCCCTAAAGGATCGTGCTTGTCTGCCTTCTAGAGCTGTTGACAAGTTGCCTTTTGAATGTCATTTCTCTGCGTGACATTCTGGCAATCACTTCCACCTGCAGGTGTCTTTCCTTTTGGTTGTTTAGCTCAAGCAAACCCAGTATCAAAATTGTGTACAATGGCTATTCTGGAAGGAAACAGAGCATTTTTGTTCTGCAATAGTAGTGAGAAAATGCCATTTAATGTAACAGCTATGAATGACAGGCTAATATAGGATATTATAAACTAGATAGATAATGTTAGAGATGAGGATGTTCACTCCACTAGCCACAGATTCCTTGAATTAAACTTTGATCTGGTTGTCCTACCTGTACTGTGCTATTAGAACTAAAATCTGCCCATTTTAGATCAGGGAAGGAACCTGTGTGTTTCCCTAATTTAGCTTCATGCATACTCAAAGAAATGTACATGTTAATCTGTCCAGGTGGTAGAATTACTTATTAGACCTTTAAGTTATTGTAATGAAGCTTGATAATTTATTAAACAGGCAAAAATTAAGTATTGTACATGAAATAGAGCCTGCAAAGTCAGCCTGTCATACAAGGCATTACAAGAGGAACTTCTACCTTTGGGAACAGGAGCCATTTGGTAACTGACTTAATTCCACATGAAACTCTGGTCACTCTTACTGTCTGAGGCTCAGATAAATCTCTTCTGCCTCTAGTCATTAAAAAATTAACCATTCTGCTAACATTATTCATTTGGGTTCTCTGTGTCAATTTAATAGAGAGATGTCATTTTTGCAGGAAGTCAGCCCATCTGCTTCAAATGTCAGTTTCTGTCCATGTAAGAATTTCCCTGTTGACTCCAGTAATAACCATGATAACTGATGTGTTATAAAGCAAAAAAAATGCTCATGTGTGTAGAGGTAGGAAGGTATTGTGCTTGGAACAGCTGTTCCAGCCAAGAATGCAGTCAAAAACAGAGCAGAGCCCTTTGATGAATATTCTGAGCACACTGTCTCTCAGTCACTGAATGATCCTCTAGTAAAAAAGAAATAAAAATGGATTGAAAATGAAATAATAACAGAAAAATCTTTCTGAATGGCAAAAAGTAGTATTTTGACTCTCCATTTCTTGAGAATAGAAAATTTTTCTATCTGTTAAGAACAGGATAATTTGTCAGAATAGAGCCTAGCCTTTGCTGAGACAAACTAAAAGGCCCTAAGAGTCTTCTAGCAGTCAGCTGGAAAAGTGCAGCAACACTTGCTTCTTTGCTGTTGATTCTCTTACTCCATCAAGTGTGGGCATCAGGTGACCTTGCTAGAAAACCCAATCATGTGTTTGTAGGCTTTTATCTAACTTTTGAGAATAATTTTAAACAAGCATTTTAAATGTTTAATTTTATCTATGTCTATCTGCACACACACACATAAGGTGGGGAAAAGTAGAGTGAAGTAACTCAGAAAATCGTGGAGGTTGGAAGCATGAAGATCATTTTTCAAGTGATAGTTTTCATTTTAAAGGTACGAAACTTGTTTTCTACTTACCTATTGTATATGTTCTTGTGGGAGTGAAAATTCTGTGTAGTGTTTTCCATAGTTCTCAAGATATTAGTAATTAATTCCCTGAAGAATTGCCTAAGGCAGTGTCTGGCTGCTTTGTTTATGGTTTCAGAATAGGACATAGTCATCCATTCTATATAAAATACTCCTTTTTTGGTTTTTAGCCTGCCTATAGGGGGATTATATGAACATAGGGGTGATGGTATTGAGCCAGACCAAGGTACACAAGAGCAAAAAGTTCTGTTTCCATCAGCAACCAAAGGAAGAATGAGAACAGGGGAAACGTATATTATACTTTCCCCTGATACTCTCCTAGCTTCTACTTCTGTAGGCAGTCGTCTCTTAATAATATTTATATAGGCTCTGCTGGCATCCCTGGAGTCCAGATTGAAGTTCTCTTTCTCAAATTCCCTTGAGGTTTTTCTGGCCTTTGCTTTTGTACCTGCTTTCTGCCCATGTTGCCAGTTTTCATGGTCTGTTTCTTCTCTTCATCTATTCCATTTATTTTTACCATGTGGCTTCTTTGGTTTTCTATTTTGTAAAGGACTGTGTTCAGTCCTTTCAGCTAAACTGTTCACTTTTATAGTCAGAATTTTCTTAAAATCAAACCTTTTTTCTGATTTTTTTCATTTGAAGGAGTACTATCAGTCAGAAATTACTGTTATGAAATGCTTTTTTTCCAACAGAGTTGGTCATGTCAATAGGATTTTTGTTTATTTTTGATATCAAAAAAAAGAAAAGAGAGTATTGAAAGAATATTGCAAGCTGCAAAGTCAAGCACTTAAAAACTGGATATGTAGGACTTTAGGTGACAAGTGTGACTTTCATTTACACTTTCTTTCCTTCTCAAGTAAAGGATGTTTAATTATGTAATAACTTTCTGTTTGGTTTTTTTTTCCACCCCACAGGAAAAAATTCTTTCCATCCCGCAGGACTAGTTATAATATTTTTTCTTTTTAATTTTGGATATTTGACTCAGTTCATTATTTACTGTATATAGAAAAAAATCATGGAGTGAACACAAAGCTATCAAATTTTTCTTGCAGTATGACATAAAGATTAAAGCAAAAACCTCAGCTAGGCTAATTAGAGAAATCAGACCTTCAGTGTTCAGTGTATTTACTATAAGATAGCACTTCAGACCTCCCAAATGGATAAAGGGATATAAGTCACATTCTAGTCTTAGCCTTAGAATTTTGGACTCCATCCTTCAGTAGCCTTCAATGGTCTGTGAACTGAGATTCCTTCAGCTGCCAAGATAAGTCTGAAATGTTTTATGTGAGAAAAAAAATTGGTCTAGGACAGTTATCTCTTATGCTATGTTGTGATTAACTCTGCCTGTACCTGTGTTGTGCAGCAGAGCTCATCTGCAGAGGAGCTTCTGTCCTTGCCATTAAAAATCTTTTACCCTCTAAAATGCAGTGGTGAATTTTGCAGTATGTACAGAGTGATCTCCTGCTTTGCCTTGGAATGGTTTGAGGGTGACCCAGGTCAAAAACTGTTTAAGCAACCTCACAGGGTGAACAAGTGCAGTCCAGGGACTGTGCTCTGGGCCGGGTTTAATTTAGGCAATGGTAACCATCTGTGGCAGTATCTGTGAGGAGTCCCTTTATATATCCATTCTGAGATGGTTTCGCGTTAGTTATAAATAAGTATCCTGAGAGGGGTGGCCTATAATGATTACACTGAACCCTATGAGGGGAAGCCATGTCCCAGTTCTAGGATGCATATTCAGCGCAAGGATTTTGCTGCAGGTATGGTTCGTATAAATTTTTCATGGTGAAGTGTGACCTTTATTTTCTTGCCAGGCATCTCATGGCTTTAATACAATAACCTGTGACAGATTGTTTGAACTGAAGAGCCCCGGAGCCCTGCTGCAGGTGAAAAGTGGATGCTCCTTACTTACAGTGAAGCATGTCAAACAAGGGAACAAAGACAGATCTTAAAAATAAAAAACCAAAAAAACCCAGAAAAGCAAAGCAAATACAACAAACAAAGGCAGCCTATGAATAAAAATAAGCAGCAAATCTGGGGCATAAACTTAGGAACCCATTTTGTTTAGACCTATATCACCATGCACTGTTAGGTGGATAAGTGTTTGTCTGGATGGTTGCAGCCAGAGAGTGGTGTGGTGGTCAATGACTCACTGCCTGGATGGGCATGTACACTCACAGCTCAGAAAGCCAACCCCATCCTGAGCCACATCACCAGCAGCGTGGCCAGCAGGTGAGGGTGCTGCCCCTCTACTCTGCTCTTTTGAGAGCCCACCTTGGGTACTGCATCCAGCTCTGGGGTCCTCAGCACAAAAAGGATGTGGACCTGTTGGAGCAAGTCCAGAGGAGGGACACAAAAATGATCAGAGGGATATAACAGCTCTCCCGTGAAGACAGGCTGAGAGAGTTGGGGTTTTTCAGCCTGAAGGAGAGAAAGCTCTTATATGTGACTCTTATAAGGTGTCTTTTAAGTACTAAAAGGGGGTAGGGGTCATAAGGAATATGGGGACAAACTTTTTAATAGGGTCTGTTGTGATACAACAAGGGGTAATGGTTTAGAGCTAAAAAAACTAAGGGGTTTTAAACTAAGGGGTAATGGATTTAAACTAAATCAACCCTCTTTTAAACTAAAAGAGCATGGATTTAGACTAGATACAAGAAGTAAGTTTTTACAGTGGTGGCAGTGAAACACTGGAACATACTGCCCGGAGAAGGACCCCAGCTCTGGATCCATTCAGGATCCGGTTGGAGAAATGTGATCTAGTTCAAGGTGTCCTTGCTCACTGCAGAGAGGGTAGGATGAGATGACCTTTTCCAACCCAAGCTGTTCTGTGGTTCTACGGAAAGGTACCTGTTTTCAGTTGTTCTGGATTCATGCACATAACGAATGAGTTGAGTCCAGCACCTTTGACTGTGCTACCCATGCTACATTTGCTCTCTTAGGCTATATCACCTCTGATGATGCTTTCTCTTTGCTTTCTCAAAGGTGTAAACAAAGGTGTAAGACAGCTATCTGCTTTCTGCCAAATAGTAAATACTTGATACTGACTCAGCTTACTGATTTATCAAGAGAATATCTTCACTCTTTGCCTCTGCCCACCTGTTATGTGGTTGTATGCAAGAAGCATTGTGGGCAGCTCACAGAGGAAATCTGTACAGGTCACCTCACAGAGGAACACATCCTATTTTGTTAGATATAATGCTATAATTAGCTGCTTCTACACTTTGTGTTCTTTGCACTCTCTGGTTATTTTCCTTAACAATTAGTCAGTGTTGTGAAAGTTGTAAAAGCAATGTATGTGTAGCTGACTGAAAAAGAATTAGGATAGGGCAAGATGCATGTTTTCCTCTGGGAAAGAGGATGAAGCCACTTGAATGTAATTTTAGTAGTGGTAAAGCAGACCCCTACCTCTGATTTCTAACTGAATACATAAAGAAATTGGATTCATAACAGTTAAAAAAATCAAATGCTTTGGTTAAGTACCCAGAATAAGTTACAGAATACAGGTATAAAATGGTGGTTAGATGTGGTAAGAAGGTGTCACTGCTGCCAAGAAGAGCTGATGAAGAATGTAATGTGAGTTGTGAAGGGATGGGGCTAATGAGAAGGAGGCATAGCACTTCAGAGGTTGGAGAAGACTACAGAGGGGACAGTTTGTTATTCTGTTAGGAATGGAGAGCTATAACCTCAGTATTGTATTTGATTTGAGTTCTGCATATTAAGAGGAATTGGAGCGTCCTTGTTGTCTCATTACATCTTCTGACACTGAAGCTCTGGCTCAGATTATGGGTTTTGCTATAAATTATGCCTGGTAATTATGTTCCAGAGCAATGTAACAGCTGTTTGTTATAGTATGTTGTGTTTTGACTGTCATGTCAGTACATTCTGAAGTACATCAGCACACTGAATATTTTTGACTTGACAATAGGAGCATAGAAATTCACTATATCGTCTTCATTAAACAGAACATGTTCCCAGAGGGCGATCCCACCTAGTATTCTGGAGTCAGGTTCTTTTCATCTGCTATTTTTTTCTATTTTACATCCAGATCTCAGGAATCTCTTTTGAAATGTTTAATGCTAAATTTTTAAGTAGCTTTGACAGTGTCCATGAAAAATCAGTTTCTCTGTAAAGAAGGTATTTAGGTTGTGCTGTTCTGTGACACAGCAGAGACCTTATATATCACTGTAAAATGTGACTTTGGTCAAGAGAAAACATTTGGTGTGTCAGTCTGAGTATCTGTGGATGGACACAGCTCTCAAGACTATCAAGGAAGTTGTCTTGCCTTGTGTGGGGAGAGCTGCATACTTCACCTCTCTTCATAGTATCACAGGCTGATACAGGTTGCAAGGGACCTTTGCCTGAACATTTAGAAGACAGTCTCACAAAGTCATCTGCTTAGAGTCACATAAAGGAGTTTTTACTCAATGTTTTTCTAGCATGTAGAGATAGAAGTATTTGGTCATAGATATTGCTAGCCACTTCTTAAAAAGGTACCTGAGATTTACCTATAACTTGCCAGCAATTACTGCATGACAACCAAAACCCTGGAATTTCCTTGTGTTGCAGGAGCAATATATTCCTAATCACTAGACCACAAAGGACATAGCTACAGGAACATGTACAAATAGATACCAGCTGTGCTGTCTCATTTCCTGAGCTGTACAGAGAAAAGACACCTCCAGACTTGAAGCCAAGTATTCATCTTAAGTGCTGCTCCAAGCCTGAGAAAGTTTGACCTCTTTCCCTGCTGGGACATACTGGGATAATGATGTACAGTGGCTCTCTACATCTGAACTAAAGCTATCTCATGCTCATCACACAGGCAGCGCAATCGTAAAGCCCCTTGTCATGCTATCTCAAATACTGCTATGTTTATTTAGACCTAATATATATTACTCCTGTTTTTCTGCTGCTTATGGTGAAGTGTTCCTGCTTCCTAAAGCCTAGAATTAGGTATTTGAGTGTAGGATTTTAGGAAAACCTAACTTGATCTGGTGCCTTTTTTAAGCGGCTTTATCTTTTCCTGTGGGCTGCTGTGAATCTTACTCCTGAGATCTTGCTGTCGTTTGCATGCAGTCCTGTGTGACAGTAGCCTTGATTCTGCACCATGAAACTCCATTTTTAAAAAGACTCTTTCAGTGATTAACACTTCTTTGTTATTAATATCTTCCATTCAGTAAATAGATAATTTGTTTTGAACCCTGCTATCACTTTTCCTCTAGTGATAAACACTTTCACTTGTGCTATAACTGAATAATGATTTCTTTTAAAGTGTGATTAAAGCACTGCCTTCTTCATAATCACACTTCATTTCATATGATAAACTTAATTCAATGAATAGCTGTCTGACCCACACAACAGTAATGAGTATTTGATTTTATGACTTTTTCTCAGTAAAGGCAGAAACAATATTTCTTACAAAGTTCTGTATGTGAATGTATCAGGTTGGAAGGCACTTCAAGATGTTTTGCTGTCCACCCTTCTGCTTAGAGCAGGATCAGTTCTCAGGTCAGACCAGGTTATTCATGGCTTTATCCAGCCTTGTCTGGAAAACTGCCAAGGCCTGCACAACCTTTGGCTGCAGTTGATTGCATCTTAAAAAGAGAAATGTCAGAGACTGAAAAAGGAATTAAAATAAATTTTAAAAAGGAGAGGATTGATAAAGCAGATGTAAATCAGATGTCTTTTTATGCATTTCTTTATGATCACTTAAGTTCTTGACTATTTGAGTGTTTACTTCTTCTCATTCAGTGTTTCGAGTACACTAATTGGCACAGCTTATGTTCTAAGGAGATGTTAGGAAGCATTGAAGGTAAAACTGCATTGGGTTAAATTAATTACCTGTTTCCTGGCCTTGAGAATCTGAAAATTAGTGAAAGGTTCCATCGTGTCCTTGCCTGATGAGAAGGCGAAGTGGAGTGTAACCACCTGCCGATGTTATTTTGCGCAGTTTGGTTAGACTTGGTCTCATGTCAGCTTTTCTCTTACACCAGTCTTTATCAATTCATTCTTATATAACCTCTGTCTGCTCAAGTGCTGTCCAGAGAAAATGTGAAAATTGACACTTCTCTTATCCGGAACAAAGTGCGAGATGCTTGGAAGTCATACCAATAAGCCATATACACTCTTCAGAGGAGCACTTTCCTGTTGAATTGCACTATTATCTGTGCATCATTTCCACAGTCTGGCTCCGAGTTCTGAGGAAGTGTTAATGAGCTTGAGTCGTAGGAGAGCAATTGTCTGCTCTTCACGAGAAAGGAAATGGAGTCTTTGATCATAATTGCAAATATAAATTGCCCATCCTAAAAGCTAAAATGTCAGAAAGCTTGTTTTAATTTATTTTGGAGCAACAGAGATGCTTCTTTGACACATGATCAAGGACAAAAATCTCTGCAGTTTATTTGCTTATCTTAGAATGAAAGACTATATTATTGTGTGTGAATTGAACAGAAGGATCATAATGAAAATGATGCTCAGCTAACTCCATAAAATTTGGTGGCTAATAGATGATCCATCCATTCCTTCCATCCATCCATCCATCCATCCATCCATCCATCCATCCATCCATCCATCCATCCATCCATAAAGAGTAACAACAGGATCATGTTCTGATGATCTCTTTCTTATATAACCCCAGGAAAAATTGTCCATTTTCAAGGGTCATCTATTGTGGTCTGGCAAAACAGTGATTTGACAGTATAGTGCTTGCTTTATGGAGTAATTAATGAATTCTGTCATTAATCAGCTTTTCTTGCTGGCATTAGCTTTTTTGTGCATCTCTGATCTTTCTCATATAGATATACTTTTAGGGGTATATTGAAAGGGAACATTTTATACCTTTCAAGTCAGATGTGTTTCTTGGTCTTGTAATTCCTTTTTGCAATTTACCAGATGGCGTCAGATTTAAACTCATGTTGAGATTTTGTACTACGCTGAAGCATATAAGATTGCTTAAATCCTTTGATATTCAATTCAAAATGAGGTTTTAGTTAAGTTTCTTGTTTAGAGCTTTGCAAACAACCTGTTAAAATGTCCTGAGAGGTATGAGTGCATGGGCAGGACATGACAATAATTGCAAGTTTCTCTTTTCCTGTATTTTTATGGGTTCAAGCATGCAAAATATGGCCGTAAAGCACCTTCATTTTAGTTAAAAAATTCTAGCAGGGAATTTACGACAATTTTTTTTGGTAGCAGGAGTAAAGGAAGTAAAATTATCTCCTGGAGCAGGTGCCATATGAATGTGATTAGTTAAAACAAGGGATTTGCCATACTGGCTGGTCAGCCTCTCTTCAAAGAGGCAGTTCCATTTTTCCCTATCACTGTCAGTGGTGAGAGGGAAGCAGTCTGCTTTATTGTCCCTGATTAGTATCAGTCTTAGAAAAGCCATGGTCACAGTATTTAGGAGCAGTAGAAGCATCCTTGTCTATGAGAAATTTAAGACCATGTCTAGGAAACCAGATAGCAGGAAAAAGAGCCTACAGGAGAGTGACTTTTGTCATTGTAAATGCTTTTGTATATGACTCATTTCAGTATATATGCTTTTGTATATAACACATTTATTACCTTCTGTAATTCTAGTCACAAAAGCAGATTTAGGTATTATTCAAGCTTTATGTAGACAATTTTTTTTACAAATCACACCTAACTCTTCAAACACTTCAATGAAATGGAATTAAAAATAGGAATTGATGATTTGGAAAATGTAAAATTATCCTTATGGAAGATTAAACAATTCAAGAGGAGAAAGTACAAATTACAAGTTATAGTAGGAGTTTTTGATTTGTGAGGGAAGAGTATGCAAGGGTAGATATAGTTAAACTATATCTATAGTGAAACTAGTCCTTAAAGATGCCATGGCTGAAAAAATAAGTGACCCTTAAAATGGAAATGATTTGGCCCCCACAATATACTGGATTTCAAATTCTTTACTTATTTGTGGTCCCACTGAAATTACTCACTAGTGTATCTTCTCACCAGCTGTAAATAGAGAAAATTGTCTTGGCCAGAGTGAAACAAAATTGTGTGTAATTTCTTATGAGGATATTTGCTCTAAAATTTTGGATGCAAAAGTTTTGAGTTTGGAGGAGCTTATAACAACTTTGGAAGCCACTTTGAAAATTAAACAGTTCCACAACAATATAAATTCAGTTTAAGAAACTAAAACATTTCTGAATTAGTTTATATATTAAGCAGTTGAATCCTACTTGGACTATTAAATCTTTGTTATGTCAATTTAATGCTACTCTTTCAAGACATTACTAAAATTTAAAAACATTAAAGTCTTTCAAACTTCTAGAGTTCAGTTAGCATTGCTTTCTAGAAAGTTAGTCCTCTTGCACCTTGTCTAGATACACTGTGAAGTGAAAAATTGACTGCTACTAGAGCCTGTTCACTTGCTCTCCATATAATCAGTTATACCTGAATGAATGCAAAGTAGATGCAAAATGCTGCCAAATCAGTGTATTTTTCCAAGTATGCTTCCAATTTTTAGATGGCATAAAGCAGTGAAGAGTCCAGTCTATTAAACTTTGCTCACTGCTTTTATTTTTCTTAACATCTTTTACTCATGAGTTCTTGTGTCTGCTTCCTGAAAACACTGGTTCCTCCACAGAATGTCTTGCTTTATACTGCATATTACAGTCTTGCATGGGGCTTTCATTTAGCTTTCATCATTCAGGAGCTTTCAGAATACTTACCTGATTAAAGTTTGCAATATATAATTATAGATATTTGCAAGAGAAGAGATTCAGGATGGCATTATTTTTAAGGTTGTAATTAATGGGCTAATCTCTCATCCTTGCATCAAGAAAGAGGATTTGCTACAAGAGAATCTCTAAGTCCTGAATATGTTGTAATCCACTGAGCAACTCAAGTGTCTAGACCAATGATACTGTCAGGCTCTTAGAATTCTATGAGTGATCTGCAATATGTGAAAATTGAAGTGTTAGGGTTTTTTTTGGTTTGTTTTGTTTTCCTTTTTTTTTTTTAATTTTAAGAAATCTTTTGATATTAAATAGACTGGGGGCTCTGGAACAGTTCCTTATATGACTTATGTTCTATAAGGAGCCAGCTGGTCTTGCAATCCATGAGCTGTCATAGACTTTTCTAAAATACAAAATCCAAAAATCACTGTTTAGAAGATTTTCATTCTCTGCATATCTATAAACAAAAAAGCCAAAACTGATGGGGTTTTGTATCCTTTTTTTTTTTCCCCTGTGTATTTTTTTCTGTGTATTCTGTGGCCCTGTAATAATGTGTTGCAAAAACACATGATGATGGCTCAACTGTTTTTGGGCTAACATGTCCAAATTTACATCAGAAATACCTGGTTCAGAAACACATATCCTAGGTAAGACTTTACTGACCTTTTTTATAAGATGGTTGTTTTCTTCAGCTGTATGGATTCAGAAATATGTATGTTAAGCATGTCACAATGAAACTCACCAATTAAAATCATCAGATAAATTGTATTGAACGGAACCTCAGATTTTCACCTGGTCCAGCCTCTGCTTAAAGTACAGTCAGCCTTGAAATCAGACCAGGCTATTAAAGGCTTTATCCAGTTGGTCTGGAACACCTTCGAACATACACAATCCTACTGGGCAATCTGTGCCACTCCCTGGCAGTCTTGAGGAAAAAGTTTCTCCCTACATCCATTCTGAACTTCTCCCTTTTCAACTTATGCCTATTGCTCCTCACTGTCTCACCAGGCCTTGCTGTGAGGAGCCTGGAAGCATCTTCCCAATAATCTTCCTATAGGTATTGGGGGATTGCTGTTTGCTTACCCAGAAGCAGCCTCTGCTCCACATGGAACAAGCCCGGTCCCTCAGCTGCTTCTCACTGGTCAGCACTGATTTGCATGTAGACCCTACTGAAAAGAAGTGAGAAGATTCTAATCTATATATTAGTGAATGTGTAGGTGATGAACCTCATCAGAATACACAAATAGAAATGAGTGGGGATCTTGGTTCAGCATGAAGAAAGAAGGGCTATTAGTGACTGAGGTACAGTAGAATTCAGGTTGGGTTTCCTATGCAGAATCACAGAAACACTGAACCATTTAGTCTGGAAAAGACCTCTGAGCTCATTGAAACCAACTGTTTCCTCATCACTGCCGAGTTCTCCACTAACCTGTGTCTCCAGCTGCCACATCTACTGTCTTTTAAATAATTTCCAGGGATAGTGACTCAATCACTTCCCTGTACAACCTGTTCCAATGCTTGACAACCCTTTTGCTGAATAAATTTTTTGTAATATCCAATACCCTGGTGTAACTTGAGGCCATTTCCTCTTGTCCTGGCACTTCCTACAGGGGGAGGTAAGATCAATCCCCACCTTGCTACAACCTCCCTTCTGGTTGTTGTACTACCTGTAGAGGAAGTTTGGTTCATAAACTTCACTACAAACTTGCAAAATTGTCCATAAAATATGTCCACCAAAGCACAGATCTCTAGCCTTTAAAAACCCATCAATATTAATAATGGAAGATGTGTTTATGTGACTGGAGTATTTTGAAGGAAATTTAATAGTTTTATGAAATTTCACTTAAAAATTTAATTTGTATTTTTCACTCTTCATTTTGATATAAGTGCTGTAAACTCCAGCTTATTAATTTTCTGTATTACTGTTTTGAAAATACTTTCAGAATAGCTTTTGCATAGTCTTCTGTAGTCTTTACCTGGGTTTTTTTGATTTTGATTGGTTTTTGCCTTAGATTCCTTCATAATAGTTTTTTAACAAAAAAAGCAAAGCCTCTGCTCAGAGATCCTCCAGAAGATTCTCTTTAGAACTAATTATAACTGTCTTTAAAATCTCCTGGGTTCTACTGCCCAAAAGTAAGTTTTTTACTGAAAGATAATATAAGCAAAATGCTTAGCTTCTTTTTACTGCATAACAGTAACACAATATGACATTTCTGCACTGTATTATTATCAAGCTCTGAAAACTTACTAAGTCATGTTCCAAGTGATCAATGGATTTATCCTTTGCAAACTAAAGCGCTCATCATTCATGGCACTCCTCCTTTTTTCTGGTGGAATAGAGGACAGTACTAATGCATCTTGTCAGGTCCTCATTTTCTTTATTTCTTTGAACATGAACTTTACTTTTCCATAAGAAATTGGATAAGTAGGCATTAGGTAACAGCCAGATAGGTTTGTGGTTTGTTTTTTTCTTTTCTCAGGAATAAAGATAATATTTTTTGAGGCAGAGTACAGTCAACCATAGACATTCCATTTGTTCAGAGAGTTTCTTCAATACAACTCCTTAATTTTGGGAATTACGTAAAACTGAAAGTAACAGAAATGAAATTTCCATCACGGGGAATGGAGAAAACAATCAGATGTCGGACTCAGTGCACGCTCTAAATGGTTCAAGCCAGTGTATTTCTGTGTCAATTCTTAACACATACAACAAGGATAAAGTGGTTGCTGCACTGACTTGCTGCAAGCCACATTCAAATTTACTCTCAGGCAGGAATTCAGAACAGATGGTGATGGGAAGAGGCAAAATTTTGATTCCTCACTGTGATCCATGGATGCCCCTATCCTTTTGGGTTTACCAAAGTAACTTCAGAAAATATTTGATGTAATAATTAGCCCCATACAAGCAGTCTAATGCTCAAATATTAATGCATGGCAGTTTACGTGTTATAAATTTTGGAATTGGTAGTCCCCAGTTTTTTAAAACCTAAACATGAAAATGCACTTGGTTTTGTTCATAATTCAACAGTCTAGAATTTCCGTAACTGAAAGGAGATGTCAGCATGTTGTAGAAAAAAAGGAAAATCCATCCTGCTACAAAACCCAAATGAAACAATATAAAATGAAAAATATATAAAATAGCAGAAAGAATAGCTGTGTCTAATTCTGGAACAAAGTATTTAATGTCAAAAAAGAATTGGAATATAAGGATTTATATTAGGGAGTGTATAAGTAGGCAACATACCTTGAGAATCGTAAGTTTGTACTATTTTGTTTGTAGTCTTGTGGTTTCAGGATTTGGGGTTTTTAATATGATGAAGTGAAAATAAAACCTTTCCTGGTGTTGGTATAAAACACAAATATATGGGAATTTCTGTTGTTCACTTGAAATTATGAGGTATCTTTCAGATCTGAGAACACACTGTGTAAAAGACGAAGGGAAGAAAAAGCTCACAGTTACATTTAAAACAGCTCTTAATACTATAAGTTGCCACAAAATAAAAAATAAAAAACAAAACAAGACAAAACAAACCCAACAAACCCAAACAACACTTTTTCACCATATTGTCCTTTCCGCATTATTTCCTTTGTTTCTCTGTCTCAAGCTTTGTTCTCCTGTCATTAGTGCTGAGATATGTAACTTGAAGTGCACTATTTCTGGATTTTACAAGGCTGGTGGAAAGAGCTCATGTCTTAAAAATCATTCTTTCCTGTGTATCATTTGCAATCTGAAACAGGCAAAGTTTTCATTTTAATATTGTCGTAGGTACTGTCTTTCATAAATGTACACATGTTTTTCAAATGAGATGGAATTCTGGTAAACTGAGCTGTTTAGTGACTGTGTCTGCAAGGGACTTTTGCAGTTGAGGGAGAGCTGTTCAGTGCATTCAGTGAGGAGTTTAACAAGCAATTGCTTCCTCAAGTAGACACCTGTTCTTGGTGAGATGGATAGTGCTTTATATTTTATCGGCTGTATTGACCAGGGGCTTGGTTCAGTTGCCTGAGCAGTGACACCCAGTGCCAGATGCCTGTGGATGCTTTCCCTACCTTCTGGCTCACCCTCCATGCAGGTGTCTCAGGGCATTTCTGGTGGCACTGGTTTAACACTGATGGTCCTCTGCCGATATCTGTTTTAGACCACTAAGATCTAGGTCTTTCACTGAAGTAGAAATCTAAATAGCAGTCTGAGGTATAGACACCTGCTTTGTTCCATCTGCAGTTAGAGGAGATAAAGGAAGTTTCTGTAATTCTTTGCATGTATCACGCTTTCTTTTGTTCAGCAGCAAAGCAGTATGCACACAAAACAGTGGTTTTGCTTATTTCAATTAGCTCAGATCCTGCAAAGGAAGAACCAAAGTGCAGCCCACCAGAGATAAAATATATTTTATGTAAGTTTGAATAAATATAAGCTTGAAATATTAAAATACATACTTTTTATTTACAAATGGGAATGCAATTAGCCTTGTTTTGACATTTAAGTCGTGTGATGTAGGAATTGCCATCCACATTACAGTAAAGGCGCACAATATCAGTCATACCTCAGCATTTCATTATTTGGGATTTGTGTGTGGAATGCTGGAGGCAGGAAATACTTCCTACATAGATTACAAAGCCAAATTTGTAATATCCGTTGTTTGAGAAGAGGTGGTCACTGAACAGGTACAATTGCAAAGACAACTTCTCTGTCACTGGTGACTCGGAGAACCAAAACCACTGCTGGACAGATTGCAGATTCTGGGCTCCACTATGGCCCACCATGCTGGCCTTGCCGTGCAGATACCTTTGAGGACTAGAGAGGGATTTCTAGAACAGAAATGGAACAATTATAGTTCACATGCATAATGAGCAGAATTTTGCATCTGCAGAGTGATATTTCCGTTCTAGTGATAATCTTAGTACTCTGAATTCAGTATTCTGTTACTAATTCTGTGTTATTTTACTATTGATACTTTTGGTTAATTCTTTTTTCTAAATGGAAATATTGGACAGACAAATCAGTACATTTACTTATTGTAAATAAGTATTTATTATTTATGTATTAATATTTATTATTTATGGATGCAATATATTGTTAGATTGAAGCTAGCTCTTTTTTTTTTCTTGTACCTCATTCTATTTTAGAATTTAGAAGAAGAGAGTTAAGTCAACCATTCTAGAGATTTCAAAATATGGTGATAGATCGTAATAAATCCTAGTCAGAGTATAAACAAAGTAACATATTTTATGAAGGAATAAATATCTTTTCTAACCTGCAAAATATTTTATAATAATTGATCAGTTAATATGCAATAAAGGCTTTCAGGGGTTCTAAAAGACATAAATATTTTTGATATTTAAATCTCACATTTAATTTTCAATTTATTTAGATATTTAACTGATTTTTTTTTCTTTTAGAAATATGAAATCAAAAAATACTTTTCCTGTCTGAAAGAGTTGACTTGGAGGTAAAGTCCAAGTGATCTCATGATTACTTAAAGATCCCATGCTTAAGTCATCCCTAGTGGTGAGAAATTGACTGAAGTGTTAACAAGAAAGTATTTTCCAGCAAACTGGAATTTAATAATCTAATGTTTAGAGGTTGAGGCTGATTTCATTTGCTGTAACTGTAGATGCAGCATAAATAAGCTATCTCACGTGAGCTGTCTTTCAAAAATGTGTACACAGCGCTGGGGAGTCACCCTTGCTCCAGGGGTCCAGGGAAATCTTGTTCCTTCAAGATGTCTCTAGGTACACTGTATGCTCATGAAAAATAAACTAGAAATTTTGTGGAGCATAAATAATGATATTTGATATATATATATATACACACAAATATATAATCTTAAGATGTGGAGTATTGGATATATCCTTTAAATAGTGATTAAAAGTTGTTTATTTCTTGGGGGAAGGATGAGGAGCCAGTTACACTTTTATAATACAACTGCAGGGAAGACAAATGGAATATGAGCTTGCCTCAGCAATGTAACAGAAGGGAAAAAAATAAACATTAAATATATTACTATTTTGAAATAGCACAGGTTCCTGTGTTTAATCTTTCACTGTCCAAAGCGAAGATAATTTCCAAGCTTTCCTTGAGTATTATTAATTGTTAATTTGAATGCAAAGTTTTATTACTGTTAATTTTTTTACATATACATCAACAGCAACAGGACATGTTGGCGGCAGGTTCCAGATCCTATGGTTGTATTTCAAGGGGGTGTCAGAGTCCATTTCCCCACCCTTGTCCAGGAAGCACAATTTTAGTTTGCATTTGATGAGATATTTTACTTTTTGATTACACGGAATATTGAAGAAATTTGATGAGTAAGAGTTTAATTTGGGTTTTGAAGATACTTAGCAGTTCATTTAGGGATTCAGGATCTGTTCACAAGTCAGAGTCAGTCTCTGATGCTTACTTGTGATTCACAAACATCTGACACCATGTATGCACTCAGTGAATATATGGTCTTCTGATTTTGAGTATTTCATTCAAATACCATAGTGATTTAAATAATAAACCACTCTACAGCAATCATGACATCCTGAAATAACAATTCATGCTAAATTAAGCAAAGAAAAGTGGCAACAGCTGACAAAGACCTCTTTTAGGAAGACTGGAGTTGTGTTGTTCTTTTAGTGCTGATTTTCAGTTCATTTGCCTTTCTTCAAAGTGCAGTTAATATTTTTAAGAGATGAGTGTGGTCAATTATATCACTTCCTGTCATATTTAGTGAAAATATCTACAGGACATTTTTTTTCTGGTAATAGCAAGCTAGCTATCTAGTTAATTGTTCTAAAACCACTTTAATTTCATGAGATCCTTGTGTATCTAATACAGTATTAACATTTACCTGAGTTCTTCTGTGATTCCTAATGATAAAATATCCAGGACCTCTGGAGCACACTCATTTTATAAATTCCAGTTAGTTTTCAAAAAACGAACAAAACCTCAAAGTGGTCATTTAGATCAGAAAGAACTATTTTTCTATTCTGTTTTTAAATTTATGTTTCCTTCACCCTATTACTTTAAGGGTAAGAAAACTGATTTTGTAAAATCAGTGAACCACTCTATCATTATTTTTCTCTTAATAGAACAATTTTTTATGATACTAGATGGTAGCTGTAGATATCTCCAGAGAGACATATGTTCCTCTACTTACGAAATTAGGATAAAAATAAAATTGGAGACTATTGTGCATCAAAATACTGCACAAATTGTAGTCTTTGAAAGGAATGGATGGGACAAAGGAATAGCAGTCTAAGAATTCTGTGATTTATTTTGTATCCAAGAACAATTCTATTTGCATTACCAGGTACTTACCACATTGTGCAAAAGTCTTAGTAAGACATTTGTAACCTACTTGAAGGTATCATTCTTATCTACTCTCCCTAAAGAGAGAATATGGTAGTGCATTATCAAAAACATATGCTATAAAAGAGATTATTTCTACACTCTCTTTCACCAATGATCTCAATACGAGAAAAGAAAGACAATGCTACATTAGATATATTTTCAAATTTAAAGATTTAAGTCAGAGAGGATTGTTATAAAGACACAGAACTAGCCTCCAACACAATATAGATAACCAGTTTCCTCTGGTAATTTTTTTTTTCAAGCTCAGAATAGCAACTAGGGAAATAAATTTTAAGTACAACTGTAATTAAAATTGTCTGCACACTTTTCCACCCCATCTGTCCAGTTGAAGGAATAAAGAAATATCTGATAGACCTCTGAGTTGTTTTTTAAAAAAATAATCTGATTTTTTTCCTTGACATAGACAAAGCTTCCCTGATAGAATCCTGGCTGTCTTCTCCAAATTTGTAATGTACAAATCGCGAGGAGGAGCAGCATAGCATAAATGGATCTTGTTTCCAGAACTGGTATGTACATATGGAGACAAGTGTACTTAATAAATGGAGTCTATATTTTACATAGAAAAAGGAGGAGGAAGGTCAGAAGGTCAGAATGTTTGCTGCTGTAGCTCTGGAAACGTGAATTTTCCATTACTGGTAAAGGGCCGAAGGTGCTGGACTGAGTTGGCAGTGCAGGGTGTCAGCACGTGTGTGGGTTTGTCTTGGCATGGTTTCCGATTGCTTTAAGTGAGGCCAAGTGACTTTTGCCTCCCCTTTGTGTGAGCAGAAGCTCTGTGAACACCATGAATAAAGGTGTTCAACATAAAGGTCTATCTGATCTGGGGCAGCACTGCTATGCAAGTAACAGCCCTTGGTGTCAGCTGAGGCCAGGCAGGGAAACGATCAGACTTCAGCAGAGAAACAGTGAGAAGGAGGCAGAGTGTTATAAGAAGACATATAAATAGAGCTCCAAGTATACCACAGGATAGAAAAGGAAGAAACTCCCACAACTGTGAACATCGTACTCCCAGCAAGGATCTCAGGTTGTTCACAGCCCGTTCTACTTACACCTCTTTCTGTTTGAGGAAGACTAGAGGTCTTGACTCTAGGAAAAAGAGGAATTTTGGATAGACAAATACGTCAAATGAAATTAGTAGATCCTACAAGAGTTTGGTATAGCTATGATTAATGGGTTTTGTTGTGTTAATTAGATAATTTGCATGATGTGACTGTTTAAACTAACAGTGAGTTTTTATATCTTTACATATAGTGTCTTTCCATTTGCCCATAATAAGATTTTGAGTAAAATGCTATGTTCCATTTTTATGACTTTGAGCAAAGGGCAGGAGACAGTAATGTTGTAAATAGTCACAGAGAAATCATCTGGGAGTAGCCCAATAAACCACTAACAAAGGCAGACTGAATTGCCTAGAGAAATCAGAGGGTTTCCTCCTCTTGTATGGCTGTGGCTGGTACAGTCTGCTGGATTTGGATATAGTAGGCTCAGGAGAGTCTAGAATCAGGTTTCTAATCCTTTGCTAAGTGCTTTAATCCCTTTGATGTGCAAAATACCACTGCATCTACCACTGCTTCCTCCTCTGGGAGGTGAATGGTTATCCACCAGCTGCAGGCACTGCGGCTCTCCCGGTGGTGAACAGAAAATTGGCTGCCCAAAGACAAGCTTCTGCACATTTCATGTGACAAAGGATAACCACAGAGGGAACTTCCAGGCAACCAGGTATAATATCAAGAAAGTCCAAGCCCTGCCAGAGATGGCCACCAGGTGAGATATGAGTTGAATTGCTTTCGACCCTGCTATGTCACTGTCTTTTTAGTGGAATGGATTGTTGCACACCCACAATCATTGCTGTGGACTAGGAACTGTGCTGTGAACTGGTTGGACCATTTGGTTGTATTGCAGGGGTTTGTGATCATGGAGCTCATAGTCCTTCTGTTCACATACCTCTCTGGAATGAAGAAAAGCAGTGACTGCTAGATCACTGTGAGAAGTTTGTTGATGCACATCACCAGAGATAACTAAAATCTTAAAACTGTAACAGTGTTAAAGACAAGAAAATGTTCTTGTTCATATTGTTTCATCTGTAGTGTGGAACAATGGAAACAGAAATACTTTTAAAAGCAAGCAATAAATATTCAATTCCACTAAAATATGGGAAAATACTCAACATGGAGTTGAGTATTTTCAGGAGGTGTGAAATGCTTACAAAATTCCCATGATTATAGAATAGCACTAGCTCTCAAATAGTAAAATCTTCAGAGCAGCCTAAGTTAATTTCTCTGGCTAAATGAAATCTTCTAAGACAGAAAAGGCCCCTCTTTAAGCAGGACTCTGAATGAAAATATATTTGCTAGTTGACACAAGCCGATGAGTAAGCTCATTTACCAGGCCGAATTGTCACTTTGAAAACTGAGACAAGAAATGTAATTCTGTAGTGTGCCTGGCATGAGTGCAGACTTCAGGGCATGACTACAACACAGTCAGGGGCAATGCACTAGATACCCCTGAATGACCAACTATCACAAGGTGCAGTGGTAAGTAAACAACAGTATTACGTAATACCTAGCATGACTGATCCTAGCTCTAAGGATAGTTCACATGATGCTCACTCAGATATAAATTTGCAGGTTGCTTCATAAGGAGTCAGCACATGTTTGTTTTCATGACATACATACGACCTTAACCACAAAGCCTGCTGTTGCAGCCATATGGAAAGTGGTGCCATTTGACAACAGGTGGAAGTGTTCATAATCATAGAATCATAGAATAGTGTGGGCTGGAAAGGACCTTTAAAGGTCATCTAGTCTGCTATAAGGTCTCCCTGGAGCCTTTCTTCTCTAGGCTGAGCAACACCAACTCAGCCTTTCTTCACAGGAGAGCTGCTCTAGCCCTCTGATCATTTTTGCAGTCCTACACAAGACTGACTGCAGGGGGTCCATGTATTTCCTGTGTTGAGGATTTCAGAGTTGTCCTCCAGATAGGGTATCACAAGAGCAGAGGGGCAGAATCACCTCCCTTGACCTACTGACCAAGCTTCTTGTAGTGCAGCCTAGGAAACAGTTGGATGTAATCACGCCTTACTGGCTCACAGCCAGCCTTTCATCCACCAGCACCTCCAAATTCCTTCTCAGCAGGGCTGCTCTAGATCCCTTCATCCCCCAGCCTGTATTGATACCAAAGGTTTGCTCTGACCCATGTGCAGGAACTTACACATGATCTTGTTGAACCTCATGAGGTTCACACGGCCCCGCTCCTTGAGCTTGTCCAGATCTGTCTGGATGGCATCCCATTCTTCAGCTGTGTCAACTGCATCACTCAGGTTGGTGGTGTTGGGAAATGTATTGAGGCTTCACTCCATCCCTCTACGTCATTGACAAAGACATTAAAGAGTACTGGTCCTAGTACAGACCCCTGAGGGACATCATTTGTCACTGGGACATTAGGCCACTACAGTCTGGATGCAACCATCCAACAAATTCCTTGTCCACCCAACAATCCACTCATCAAATTAATCTCTCTCTCATTTAAAAAGGATGTTATGGGGTCTGTGTCAAAGCTCTTAGAGAAATCCAGGTGATATAGGAATTGTTCTGTTACTTCACATATGCTATTACTCAGCATTAAGTATTTTGCTGTCAGCAGAACTGCTGCCTGATAGAGAATCTGTATAAAATGCAGATCTCTTGATTCAGAATGGTCTTACAAGCTTAGATATGCAAACTATGGAATGAGTTCACATTCACTGAGAAAAATGAAGCCACAGAGATACAAATGCCGGCATTGCTGATGAAAACAGTTACTTTTAAGATGTACTTGTTCAGCCTCAGATACCTTTTATTTTCTCCCTGTTATTGAGAGGGAAACCATTACGTATAATATAGCAAAACTTCTTAGACTTATTGGATTTCTCTAACGTTTCTCAATTCTTTCTGAAACATTCGTATGTTAAGGATATTGCAATGATTTGTGCATGCAGCCAAACTTTTATTGAGAAGAAACCTTAGAGGGCCACAGTGTTTATGTGAGCTGTCAGTTTTGTATTGCAGAGTTTTATGATGTGTTTACACACTCAGATCCTACTCCCATAGAGAGATTTACATGCTGCAGCCCTTTTCCCTCTCTTTTTAAGGTTTACCAAAGGTTAGTAACCGTTTTGAGGACTACTATCAGAGACACTCAGTCCTTTATTCTCTAACTATTGTTGTATGTCTTTGTTTTAAACTTAGTAATGAAGAAAGAAAAAAGCTTTCTGAAACTGAAAATTTGTCCATGTTTTGTGGTTGAGCCTTGTCCAAAATAAATATGATGAAAACTGTGAGGAAAAAATGATATCTTTTCCAAATACATTTTTCTCCAAAGGTGAGTGCATTCAGTACTTGTAGGTGTGCAGTGCAGAACACTGATCAGTTCTGTACCACAGCGATGTGTCCTGTTGGCACTGTATCCTGGGCATCACAGGATTAAGGGTGGTCTATTGTAGGTGCCTACTTTCTCACATACACCTGCTTGAAATTAGAGCTTGAATATAGTATCTAGAGCACCAGTTTGCAGGATATTAAGACTGCTTGAGTCTAGACATCTAAAACAGGAATATTCAGAGTATCAAAAGTAAGCTCCTCCTCTGTGTCACCCTTTAGAGTCACTAATACCTTTCCTTTTCCTTCACAAGAAAGTGTGAAGAGTAACTACCTACCTGTCAAAATGAGGCTAATAATATGTATGACCCCTGGGAAAAAAATATGATTTGGGGTAAGTGGATAGTTCTTCAGTTTAAGATTAAGGACAGCAAGAAGAGAAATTGCTTTATGCAAATTTAAGAGTGCCTCTCAGCCCTCTCCAGAGACATTTTTCAAATTCCTTTCCCCACCAGACAACAGCATGAAATAACACAGTGGGTCAGATCTGTGGGTAAGGTGGATGCCATGGTAACAATACCAGGTGAGTAAGGCTTTTAATGAACATTTTCATAGAATCTGGATCACTGACTCCCTATGAGGGGAGTTTAGATCACGATTTTTACTTAGATCCTTCAGAATTGTAGGGTATGTGTACACCAATAAACAACTTGTGTAAATTAGGAATTGTCTGACATCTCCCTGTCTCTATTCGTGTTCTAATTTTAGGTTTACACTTGTGGTTTGGCTTGGTCAGGAGGCAAGTTTGGTTAGATGATACTAAGTGTGACATTATATCCTATCCTGACAGATGATGTATCACCATCCTGCTGTTCTTAATACAGGAAACACAGTGTAGCATGGACATTCTAATGCATGGACAAATGAGGTTAGTGCACTGGCAGATGCTGGAGCCTTTCAAGACAGAGCCCTGGGAAGATTTTAGGGCATTGCTTACTGGAGGCAAAAGGATTTGTGATACTCAGCAGGTTTTTGTTTGGCTCAAGGCGCTGCCTTAGCAACACAGTGAAGTTCTGGGGTACAGAGGATGCACATACTTGCATGCACATGACCTGCTTTCCTTTGATTTGTGTTTCTCTCCCTCCTGTTTGATTCTGCAAACGTGAGGATATTTTTTAGCAAGATACATAAACATCTGTTTAGCTATGCAGCTTTTTTCCTCTTAGTTAGCATCTCTGAGCTTCTGTATTTACACTTCTGGGTAAAATAGGCTGTAATGATAACCTATGCATGGAATGCTCTATTTAAAGTGGTGGGCCTCATTCTTCTTGGATTTACACACAGAGCAGAGGTAGGGCCTGATGGAAGATAGTAAATTAGAGGAAATTTGATCTTCCTCTGAGAGAAATAATTGAAGTTCATCAACTCAATATAAAACGGACCAACTTTTAGAAAAAACAGCAGGGGAAGATTCCTGCTTCTGGTATAATATGCAGACTGAACATTTCCATGCTTTTTCTGTAAGATATGCACTTTCTTTTAGGCCAGCAAGTCTTTTGTTCAGGTTGTGCTACTGACCTTTGAACCGATACATTAACAATAGGAAGGAATACAGGATTGGCAGATGCTGTGGTGCCGATGTGAATTACTCATTTACAGCAGCTTGAGAGTAAGATTGATGATCCTGTGAGCATGTTAAAGAGCATAACCCAGAAAATTAATTTAGCGAAAAATATTCCAGAGAAACACAATTGCTGAGAGAAAGAGAAAGATAATCTAGAAAATAATGTCTTGTAGCATCTTTATGGTTTTCTTTGCAAAGTTGTCTGGAAAAGATTGTGAAAACAATCTTATAATAGTCTCTTATAATTAGTCTCCTGAGAAAGCGATATTTTAACTTTTATTTCTTTTAAATTGTAGAAAATTCTGCAACTTTGTTTCAGACATTTCATGCAGGATGTTTTCCCTCCAGTTCTTAAGTGAAACACTCAAACAGCCTGCTCCCAGACAAGCAGGCTGTGTGCAGTATCATTGATTTCACTGACAGTTCAGAAAACAGAGATCTCATAGGATGAGTCTTTGACAGTATCAGTATGAAGTTCACTAAATAAGCTCTGAACTGTGTCTGAAATGACAGCCCAAATCTCTCAGCTTTACATAGAATTAGTGTTTACTTAGATAAGCAATTTTCATTTCTCGCTTTTAAATATAAGCTAGTTTCTACTGCTCTGAGTTTTGTAAAAGCATAATTTTTAAGTGCTTTTATATTAAGTAATTATATTAAGTGCTGGAAAGGAACAAAGTCTAGAACTTAGAGAATACCCACCCCTCCAGCATGTTTTTTCTCCTTAGCTTTTTGTTACAGGCATTGGTCTGTTTGAAAGAGAGAAAAGCTTTTCTGCTTCGGACAAACCTGAATGTCTGGTTTGCAAAATACTTACCAGGCTGATTCTAGGTTGAAAATTCAATCTCTGCTGTACTGAAAGACGCTACAGTCTTAACAGATAAGAATGAAAATTTATAGTATTTTCACATAACAGGTTGTAAATCAGAGTGGCTGTTGTGGTTTAACCCCAGCTGGCAACTCAACCCCACATAGCTGCCTGCTCACTCCCCAACCAACAGGACTGGGGAGAGAGTCTGAAGAGTACAAGTGGTAAAATTCATGGGTTGAGATAAAGACAGTCCAATAGATAAAGCAAAAGCCACTCACGCAAGCAACGCAAAACAAGGAATTTGTTTTCAAATAGTTCATGACTTTCTGTGAAGCACATCACCTGGCTGTTCATATTTCTTATCTTATGCAACAAAAATTTGGTACAGCTGCACTTCCCTAGAATCCTGATAATGTATAAAGCAAATCTTCTTTCTAATTACCTTAGATGTAAATTTAAGGAGCAACACACAGAATGTATAATTAATTTCTGTCAGCATGCCAATCTAGATATTTACATATTCACATTATAAATATGTAACTGAAGGCAAAAACTGCCTAATTTCTATTGTGATTAACTCATCCTCAAAAATAATAAAACTGAGCATTTTTTTATAGGCAAAAGATTATTTGAATATGGTTTTGTTTCATGATTCCCTATATAGGAATTTGCTTGGAAATACCCAGAATAGTAATATAGTCAATATTTGTAAACTTTCCCCTGGCTAAACTTTCTATTGGCTAAACACTGGCTAAAAGGAAGGAGAAATTGTTTTATATCATCCAATTCATTGACAAATTTTCAGGAAGTGATTCTAGTGCAAACCAGGATGAGAATCTGCTGGTGAGAAGCCTCAGCCACCGACCAGGGAAGCTTGCGCAGCTGCACAGCACTAACTGTAGGTTTTGTTATGAATGTTACCATTCCTAGACTGGAATTTAAAATCTGGCTTGTAGCACTGATTCCAATGTGCTGTTTCTCAATAATTGTGTTGTAGCCTGTACTTATCACTTAGACACTCTGATCAAGAAAAAGTTGTTGCCCATCTGTGTTCCAAGATGAAAGTATTTCATGCCTAGAGCTATGTTGTAGTGGCATGTCATTTATGTGAAAGCCGCACAAGCTTTACATGCTTCCAACAACAGTGAATCATTTGAGGACTCAGTGACATGTGAGATAAACTGTAATTCAATTTCACCTACCAAAGATTTTTTTCTTAATGCAACTTAAAAGATCAAGGACTTGCTTTTTATTTCTTCTCAAACTATAAAATGGTATGTCCTAGATTTGAAATCTAGTGAGAGTCCCTATGCAAAGGGATATTTTGTATATTCAACTATTCTTCCACCAGTGTGTTCACACTAAAACTAAAATTAGGATTAAAGAAGATAACCTGCTAAGATTTTTTTCTACTTTAAAATATTTGGTCCTCTAATTTATGCTTCTGAACATTATTATCTAATAACTTCTTGTATATTTGGAGATTACTGCTTTCTTAGTTTTCAAAATATATTAATAGAAAGAATCATGGAAGTTCTTTCTGAAACACTCAGTGATAGGTATAGGGTCAAACCAGATTACAGAATTTACATGTTGATATCAATAATCATATACAATATTTAAAACTCATGGTATAGCATGTATGAGAACTTTTCAGACATGAATTTCATGGTAGTGTTTTTGCTTCACGTTGAAGAACCCATGTGGAGATGCTCTCCCATAACTGGTCAGTATTTTTCTCTGTTTCCCTTAGAACTGTTTTGGAGAAAAAAAATCTGGTTTTCATAGGAAAACATACTTCTGTCAAATTTAAAATGTCGGTTTAACTGAAATTTCAGACAGGCAAGAAGGTCAAGAGAAATCATTAGATTTTCTTACAGAAAAGTGGTGTGAGAGAGTATGATCAGGTAAAGTAATAATACTTCATTTGGAGTTTTAGCAGTAAAAGGGTATGATGAGGATGGATAAAACCAAAATCAAAATAAACCAAAATTATTTCATTCTGGAGGGACAGATGAATATCCAAGTACTTCTCTGCAAAGTACCTCCTGGTAGAATTTCAGACATATGCATTTCTAGATTGTCCATCTTTAGTTAATTTCAAATCATTGTTCTGACCTTCTTTAATGTTCAAATCAAGAGGAATTTTTAAACTCTTCTGAAAAGCAAAGGCTTTAGTTTAGGTGTTAAATAGCTGATAGTTTTTCTTAGTCTCACTTTACAGGAATTATGTAATTTTTCTGTAATATTTACATTAAGGTGCTTACAGGAAATCTTTGAATATTTATCATCACAATCAAAGTCTAATTACTGCATATATTAAAATCTTGACTGTCTTTAGAGATTGAAACTTTACTGCAGATCTCTAGGCAACTGCTATCACCTCTTGTTTCTATTATGTTCTTCACAATTATTTTCCCTTACTAGATGTATCTGTATAAATTTTGCCAAACATATATAGCTTTACATATGCTTTTTAGTGGAAATAACTAGATAGCTAGTATCAATGTTTTCCTCACATGTTTCTTCACATGTTTATATGCAAGTCTTGTTCTCCATTCTCTTTGCATTCTTCATCGGCGTGTGTGTCCCCAAGTTCTCCATCCAAAGTATTGGTGTCCTGTCAACATGTATCTTGCTCAATTGCTTTTTTATTTTTTTTTATTTATTCCTCTTGTCTAATCAAGGAGTTAAGGTAAATTGAGTCACCTGTTCTGCACCTAATTGATTCTTCTCCTTAATTTTCATGGCTGGTTTGAACAAACAAGCAGAACTAACCCTGCTTTAGGCAATGTATTTAACTCCCCTTTACCTTATTGGTTGTATTTTTTTTAATCAGAAATTGCAAAGATACATTACATGAGCACTTGCTATTTATGAACTCCGCCAGTGCTTGGAATATGGAAAACATGTCCAAGATTATGGAAAAGCTAGTGAAAACTGAGTCTCCCAGGAAACAAAATTCATGGCATTGCCATTCTGCTTAGCCCATTATGAAATAATCTGGTTAGAACAATGTCGTGGTTTGACGCTGGTTTAAATGCCAAACACACAAAATCCGATTATATGCATAAGGGGAATATGCATTTATTGAGGAAAATGTAAAGGAACTTCGGGGCAAAACAAGGTCCACACTTAAACAGTTGCAATATACAGAAAAGTTTATTACTAACAGAATGAGAAGTGAAATAAAAAGATAAGAAATCAAAGCAAATCTTTAAACACCTTTCTTTCCCAGTGCCTCCTTCTTTACTACAAACCTTTCACAAGTGAAAACAAAACAAAAACATGGGATTTTTGGTCAGAGTTGCACTTTTTAAGAGTCTTTTTATGCTTAAAGAAAGAGGTTCTTCTACTGTGCCATAGAATTTTCACAAACCAACAGTTCAGTCCACCTGGAGAAACAATCTGTTGAAGTGAGAAAGGTATCTCTCCTATGAATCTTTCACAGTCTTCCCACACTGCCAAGTCATGGACCACAGGAAAAAAATGGGGTTTTAGTCTTTTAAGGATGAGTTATCTCAGCCTGAAAGCAAAGGTTCTCTGCTTCGAATCTCTAACAGCTTCTCACAACTTCCATATGGCCTGGCATGGGCCTTTCTTTAAAGTCACGGGCTGCACATGAATTTCCCATCCCCCCAAGTTTTTTCAAATGGATTAAAGTTCTTTCTACGGCTTTGCAAGAGGCATTTTTAAGCTCTGTGCCAAAAGTGCGACAGCCCTCTTTTCCCATTGCCATCTAGCTGCCATCCCACGTGGTCTCGCCCTTCCCCTTTGTTTCTGATCTTGGGGTCACCATGTTCAGCTTCGTCCCATGTGACTTTACTTTTCTCTTCTTTCTTCGCTGACTTGAAAGAAAGGGTGTCTTTGTCAGCTGCGGCGTGTGGTGTTTCTTCGGTTTTGGCGAGAGCTGTGCCGGATGCAAGGATGCCCCGCTGGCCCTGCCAGCCCCGCCCGCTCCGTGCGAGGTCTCGGTGGCCTCAGATCATCTCAGCCACGTGGTCTTGGTTACACACTGCCTGCAGAGCCAGGACAGCTCTCCCCTGGGGGGGAAGGGCCAGCCCCGCGCTGCCGCTGTGCCGAGGGCTCAAGGAGGAGCTCGGCCCGGGCCCGGGCCCTTTGCCTCCAGCCACCCCTTGGCCCTTGAGGCAAGAAACAAAGAGAAACTTCCCGCACTTGCTTCCATATAAATATGCGCTTGCAGAGGTGTTACGAGCCCTCTCATTGGGTTAGCAACTTATCCATCAACCAAGTTTCAACCTACCACAAACAAATATCTGCCCATAATATGCCAGTTTTCCAGAAACATCAGAGAAATTAAACTAAAATAAAGAAATAAGGGAAGAAACAAATGTAAAAGTTCAGATTGGGTAAAACAGAGCTATGAACCTGAAAAATAAGCCATGAAGAAAATTGTATTAGAACTGTAGCTATGGCTATGAAATTGGAGAAAATCATGACTTTGAGAACTTATCCAGTTCTTCCTGGGAAGGTTCTGCAGCTGAAACTGGATACGGCCCTCCTTAGCTTTTTCTAGGGTCTGTGCTGTGGCATTTCTGATTAAAATTCTTAAGCATACAGTTGGTTGTTCAAGGGAGTTAAAATCTTGGCAAAGTAAGTTCTTGGAACCTTTTTATTTGCATGTAATTATTTGAAGATCTTATAAGGTATATAGTTAGAAACAGCACATTATTTGTAAGTGCCCCGATGAAAGCGTGTTAAATAGTTACAAAATACCCTGCAAATTTGCAGATGCTGCCTCATGGTCATATCGTGCATATCTGATAGCTTTCATCAGTGAAATTCAACCAACAGTTGGAAGTGTATTTAATCTCAGCTTCAAGATCTTTTTTGTTCTTGCTCCTTTGTTTTTCTTTGCATTTCATAGCTTTATATAGTTTTCCAACCATGGTGTTTCACATCCTACTTTCAACAGTACATACAATATATGAAATGTAATTTCTGGACCTATCTAGCCACTTTGTGGCTAACCATACCCTTTTCCCATTGTCATTAAATCTTCTTCAGTGAAGATGAAGAAGTTTCATCACTGATTAGGAATCAGTATGGTGTTGCACGTGTTGCTTCACAAACAACTGATTCCTCCTGAAGCACTTTTCATTGAGTGTATATCCATCAGATCACTCAGACAGAAAGATCTGGCAAGTGTAGGCTGGGGTGGAATGAACTGTAATTAATACCTGCTGGTGGCAAATTCATACTATTTCCCTACATTTGTAACTTCCAAGATTAAAGGTGAAACACAGCAATAAATGCTCATCAGTTGGAACTATTATGCAAGTTATCTGACACCCCCTTCAAATGGTCTCTTTACACCCATCTAGATGGGCTTTTGTCCCCTTTTTCCTGGATTTCCTCAATTTCTTTCCTTCTCTTCCCATCTTTTGTTTATCTTTCTTTCCACTCCTGAGTTTCCTTTTATTATTCCTTGCTCATTTTATATTTCAGAATTGACAGAAACAGGGCCAAACCCAAGCGTTCTTAGAGGAACGCTGTTGGGACCAATCTAACATGTAAACTCAGTTTGATATATAAAATTCAGTGAAGAAATTATTCAGCCTGCCAGAGCAGAAGACAGGACATCATAAAAAATGTAATTAAACAAATCATGGAACTGAGACCTTCACACTTCACCTCATTTTCCCTCTGATTTGATTATTATTGTGTGAGGATATTTTCTGTGGTACTACTCTCTGTTTCATCCCATTTTAGAAATGTCAAAACACTAAGTGATTGCCTTAAGGAAAATATTCTTCTACTCTCTAACTTCCCATTTTATGACATAATGGAAGTAAGTTTTGGAATATACATGCAGTTCTCAGTTTTGTCTTATTGAATTTATGTGGTTTGCTGAAGTAAAAACTTAAACTTTTACACATTAAAATGTTCCATATAGTCCTCTTTATAAAGTAAAAATAAGATTATTTTAAAATGAGAAATACTGAATCAGTTTTACAAAACTTGATTATTTGCTTTCTGGGTACTTGGTGAAATTGGATAATTTTTTTATCCAATGCTAGTTGACCTTAAATAAAATTTCAAAAAAATTCTATTTCTAAAAGGAGTACTGAGAAACTATTTTAAAGAAAAGCTCAATCAAATATGTCAAAAGGTTGTTTTGGCAAGATATTCTTGATGTTTTTTACTTCCGAAAAGTAGAATAATGATGCATTACTATTTAATGTCTTTTACTACTACCTTGACACCCTTTGGTGAAACACTAATGAAACTTTTTTTCAGGAAATCTCTTTTTCTCTGCTGTGTTATGTTGTACCCCTAAAGACTTTGGTTCAATAATTTCTGCCATTTTACCTCATTCAAAGTTTTATTTCAAAACAAGATCCTCATCTTCCTGTTCATTTCCAAGTACCTAACATAGTGTGAGAACTGTGTTGGTGGTTCTCTGGCAGAAAAGTGAAGCTATATGTTCTGTGTGTTATGGTGTGACATAGTATGAGCCTTTCTAGTCTAGAGAGTCATTCTCTAGTCTCATGAATACATATGAAGATCTTCAAACAGGATGGATTAATAAACCAGTGTTTCATCTACTAGGGTTGTGCTCTCAATAATGCCACTGCAAATTAAAATATCTCCATTGAATCCGAGAGAAGTAGAAGAGTGGTAAAGGTACAAGAGGAGGCCCACACCCCAGGATCGTATGCTCAATCAAATTACTTGAGCAGATGGGTTTAGAGAGGCATGCAGAAAACAAAAGGCTCCAGGGAAATGAAATTAAAAACTCTTAAACCACTGCAAAAATAATAAACAATTGTATAATTTTCTTTTAAGTAAGGAGAAGCCATGGAGGCTAAAGGTTCTTAAGAATTTTAAAAATAATTTTAAAAAGAACAAAAAGTTGCTAAGGAAAGTGTCACATATAAGCATGATCATACTAAATGAGAAAAATATAGTGGATAGGGAATGTGGAAAACACAAAGACCAATGGAAAGGCCAGTAGTAGAAAGGTCAAAGACAAGTAAAAAAAGAAAGTGAGAAAATATCTGTCCGAAGAGTTTCTTTTTTCCCTCTTTTTCCTCTGCACTTCCATCATCTTAGGCATGACGTCCTGGCATTGCACAGCATCAGGCTGTGATCATGGCAGTGTTTATTAGTAAGATACGCCCATCTGTATCCACAAAGGAGTTCCTTCAAGGCCTAAATTTTAATTGTTTGGCACTTTTTTTTTCAGTGATTAAATGGAGGAACTGTCATCAAACCATACTTAGATACAATACTCCCCCTAAGCAATCAAGGTGATGAACCATTCAGAACAATGGCATGAGAGCCTGAATTGCCATTTTGTGAATAAATTCTCATTTTAGCTTTCAAGACATTTTAGATCATCAAGTGCTTATCCCTTGGGGGAAGAAAAGTTTTATGGGCAAATCTCAAAGTTGTGAAAGTTAATTTATTCAGTTGTTGCTTCTTTTATACCAGGTATAGGGATCCATAGGCATTTTGTTGCACAGGTAATGACAACTTCCTAAACAAATATAATTTCCTTCCTTTCCGAAGAAGAATCAGAGAAAGTCACAGTACCTCACTGGCTCAGGACTCTATATTTTTAATTGACTGTCCATTGAAGACTTGAGAATATTTTTGCTAATTTAGAGATATTTCAAGGCCAACTGGAAATATTCTCATACTTCATGTAGCAGTGTTTTGCTTTTAACATTGCAAACGAAGATGAGAAATTTGCATAAAAATTAAGAAAATGAGATACAGTTTCGTGAACATATATATATGCTGTCTTCAGTCAGATAGCTCTACGCCACCAAAGCCAGTAGGGTTACTCACACAGCTAATGTGCAAAGCTGTGCTTTCAGTGGTGAAACCAGACAGAGGAATACCTTAACTGTCTGTAGCTATATTAATGTCTCAAAGAGCACTCAATTACTCCAGTGGTTCTCCTCTTCTTGGTAATGATCCTCACTCTCATGGTCTATTCTACAGATTGCCTATGATGCCTCTCTTTAAAGATGTCTGGCTAGAGGGTACAAAAATACTAATGATGTTTTTTAGCTAGTAGAATATCACTGAAATAAATATTTGCAGGTGGACGTTGCAATCATTACTAGTTCAAGCTTAATGAAGAGAGTTCAAAATGAACTTCATTATTGAATTCTACTTTTAAATCACTTTGTAATTTTTCACAGTGTGTTGTAAAGGTTTATTGTTTTGACTTGAAGATTGAAGAAAATCCCTATCTATTTGATTTTATGGAAATTAGCATTAGAATAACATGTAGTTCACATTTAACACATAAGAATATGTTGCTATGTGAAAATTATGAGGCGCCCTGGTTTAATAAGCCAGTTTATATAAACAAAGAAGTTACTTTTTATTGTGCTGCAGCAAGAGTCTGTGATACAAGAATAGATAAGGAAATATAAACTATTTCCAAAGCTTCAGTTCTCTGATTTCCATCATTACTTTAGGAAAAAAAAAAAATTTAAAAAAAAATCATAAAACCCTTATGAAATTGTATTCCCGATCCTTCCAAAACAAGAATGCATATTATTTTGATGCATAAATTTCCATGTCTCTGTTGTCCTTTTTTTTTCCCCAAATATATAAATATATATTATTCCTGAAACATTATTTTTATTCTTAGAACATCTTCCACTTCCCAGATCACCAAGTGGTCATCTTTTTATTCTTTCCTGATGATGCAACCACTCTAGTCCAGCTTCCCAGGTACTGAGCCACTTCTGTTCTACTGTTAGAGGTATCGTAATTTTGAACCCAAATTTTGCAAAGTCTTATGCTCTTCTGTGAGAGTTTGGCAGCACTTTCTCATTCTGAATAGCTGATTTTTTTAGTGTCTCCCTCATGGTTTGAACAGTTCTTTCATCCACAAGCAAGGAAGATTAATATAACAGAAAACCTCTTGCAGTAAATAAACATAATGAAAATAAAACTACAGAGCTACACAAAAATGTTGGTGAGAAAAAGGTCAAGTGAAGAAACAGGAGTCATTTATAACTCATTACCTGTACAGATGTAATGCAAAAGATGCAAATGGGGTGTGATTTTTGGGGGGGGTTTGGTCTTTTTTTTTTTTTTCCCCTTGGCAGAAGCTATTATGTGGTTTTTTACAGGTGCTTACAAGCACATTATTTTTGTTTGTCATTAAAGGGATCCAACTTCGACTATCCAATGTTGCTATATAGAAAAATTCTTCTACAAAATCAGTGAGGCTGATTTTCACTGGGATGAAGACTCTCCATTCTTTCAGTATGAATTAGTATATGGCCCTACTTTGCAAAGACGTACACATCTTTTAATTATGCACTTTGAGAATCTGATTGCTTTTAATGGTGCTAAGCAAAATACAGAAACCAGTGCAAGTAATATATTTTTCCAGTCAAAGGTCTACAAAACTGTATTAGCAAATAGAAAATGCGAAAGAACACAAACCTTATTTTTTTTAATTCCTTTAATGGTGTCAGAGGCCTGTGTATGGAATTGTCATTGACTGCTCTAAGAATCTATCCATTGTATACAAAGCATTATAAAGCTGCTGTGCTTTCTTCCAGAAATAAAACCTTTTCCTTTTTTTATCATTGGAAATGACTTGTATTGGGAGATAAAGAATAGTTAATAATTATGGATAATAGAAAAGCCATCCTTTCATTTCAGCCCAAAAAAATATTCTTTAGAATGGCATGAGATTTATTTTTCACAAAATGTTGTTAAAGGTTGCTGTGGTCTGTAAAAATCTTCTACCGACAAAAATCATGTCAAAACTTGTTTCTGTGGTGTTACTAGTGTCAATAAAAATAAAAAAGGTTAAACTCTTCACCTTCCATAGCACAGATTATCCCTGTTTGGCTGGGATTTTCCTTTCCACTGTGAACTCTCATGTTAAATGTTCCTGTTTTATAGATGGACTGTTGTAAAATAATTATCAGGTTTGATACCTTTAATCAACATTCACATGCCAATATAAATCAAACTTTTGCTAGTCTGGCATATTATTTCAGTAAGGAAGTGTAATATTCACTCACCATGAGGTAGACATCTAAAATCAGTTGAATTAATCACACCTCTCCAGGGACCATAGGGGCATCAAAAGTAACTCTGATGCTACACATTTGGGCAGATAAAACCACTGCAGGAATTTCTTTAAGGAAGTTTGTTTGCAGGGGATAAGGTCAGTGCCAAAATGAAGTCTTCTCTCCTGGAAGGCTGGTGTGTGTCCTTGGTGGCATGGCACTGGATTTGATGTCTGCATTTTCTACTCACAATTAAAAATTGAATTTAATACACTATAGTGGGATGAAATTTGGGAGATATAGGAAAGTTAATGAAGCCAGAATTTGGTCTATGCTGACATTAGCATATATGGAGCAACAGACAGTTCATTGTTCAAGTTCTTATTTTTAATAAGAAATTCAAATTTATCTTAAATAAAAAGTCAATAACTTTAAGCCATACTGAAAAATCTAAGAGGGCTCAAAATGCAAGTTATGATTCAGTAGCTTCCTTTTAATAATGTCCTGAACTAAAATGTCTGATAGTTTTATATTATATTTTATAGTAATATTAGTATAAATTTCTCTAGTGAGAAAGTAAAATTTGTTTTGGAATTCACTTGCATACAAGTGGGATGTCATTGAGTTACTGAATACTGATTTTGGAAATCATTTCCTCCTATCAGTGCTAGTAGACATCAGACTGTATTATGTTTAAATTCTGTCAAAGGTAAAAATGTAGTGCCGTGTATGCTTTGTACACAAACATTGCTATAAATATACTTGAAGAACCAGTAAAACTATGCAAGGTGAAATGTTACCATGAGAAAATTCTTGTACATGTTATGTTTAAGGATATTTTGGTAATCAGCGAAGGACAGAAATGACTGATAGCAACTTTTGCTCATTTTTTTCTTTCCTGTCATACAATAGTTATTTCCATAACAAGTTATATACTGCCTGAACATGACCTTACACTTTTTTAGAACCATGAGTGGAAACCAGGGAAGTATTGTCCACAGTAATTAAATTCTTGCCACCTACTGTACCACCTTTTCTAGCATATATATACAACCACACTTAGGTATGTGGTATGAGCCATACAAGACACCACTGCACTCCAGGGCAGAGGATGAAGAAACAAATACTCAGTGTCATATTGTGTAACATATAAAGCATTCATATGCTATAAAAATAAAGAGAAATTAATCCATTGTAACCTGATTCAGGAATTAGTGCCATAATCCTGCCGCGGCACTATATTGTTCGGCTAGCTCGAGGACCACTGCCGGGCACCCACCCACGCGGGAGAGGGTGGCGGAGGCTGCTCGCGGGCGCGCGGGAGTGTTGGCGATGTTCCAGCCTGGACTCGCCTAACCCACAGATGGTCAAGGTGCGCTGAGGAGGTAAGAACGAGGCGAAGGGAACTTCTGCGTGGGAGAACAGGAGTGGATTTAATTCAGCTTGGAGGTCANAATCCGTAAAGAGAAATGAGATTTTACAATTACAGACTGCTTTCTCATGTAAATAAAGAAACTAAAGAATTACTCACAAATACTGAAAAATTCTGGGTTTAGCTTTCTTATTTATTACAAATGAGTGAATTTTGGTTCAATAGCTGTTCTTGTCTATGAATAGGAACCACAACTGTTTACTCCAGTGCTTATGTTTCTAAAGTCAGAAGAGCCAAGACTCTTTCTCTTACTGCAACTTTTTGGAATGTAGGTGTCTGGATTTCATGCATCAGACATTTCTTCTACTTATCTTTTACTAATGGCAGTTTGAAAAAAATGTGGTAGATGCTGATGAAGCAAACAGAATCCATTATCTGTATGTCCATAGATCTGAATGTCTCAGGCCAGACATTCATTACTCCCTAGGACATGGCTTCTATGAATTTAGCCTTGAGTCCTGAATTGAGGGAGTCTGAAAACCAAGTAAGACCTGTTAGTCATACACATTTCTGGTGAAACTCAAAACCTTTTTGTTCCACAAGTGATATTTACCTTGTTATAATTGCTTCTCAGTAGTTGCTAAATGACATTAAAGTGGGTGCAAAGTACTTGCAAGGGTTTTTTTTTAGTATTATTATTAATTTTTTAAGAATTATTTTCAATGAAGGGAGCTTCCTTAGAACATTCTTGCAGTTAGAGTCGGTCACACTGCTAGTGCAGGGAATGAGTTAGTAGGTGGCCTTTGCCGTTACCATTTCTCAGCCTCCAGGAAAGCCCCACACCCTGTGTAGTCGGAGTATGAACTATTGCAGCTCCTAAAGCTGCTTTTACCTGAGTGCTGTTCAGGTTTCCTTCTTTGCCATTAAGAAAAAACACATATTTGTTTCTCATTTCAGTGCCTGCAGATGCCCACAGGAGCCTCAAAATGCCTCTCGCAGGTTGTGTCTGGTGAGGTCAATCCATAAAAGTAGAAAACTAAATGCAAAGGTCAAATAAATGCAACACCCAAGTTCAAGAGCATACAAGTAGCTCCCTGACTTCAGCTCACAAATGTTGCTTGATAAATTTTTAAAGCAGTCTTGCTTGGGCACTGGCTTTTCTAGAAAATTAAATATTAAGAGCTTGTGAATCCTCTTATCCTGATGCCTCCATTTTCTCATCTTGCTGTGGTTAGTGAGATCTCCCAAAAAAAAGCTGTAGGCTGAATGAGCTGCCATACCACTTCCTCTGGGGTTATAAGAGCGGTGTTGCCATTTTGTCCAATTTGTCAACACCTGAGTTTGCTGCACTTTCTCAAATTACAGACGTACACTATCAAAAATTTATGAAACCATGACAGATACAAATGCCTGAGCTATCAGCTGAGATCCTCTTTTTGTCTATTTTCACTTCTCTTTCCACTTTCTTCACAACATACTGTATTACTCTTCCAAAAATACTGATCAAAAAAAGACTGTTTTTTTCCCATCTCTGCTATGTATATGCTGGCTGCATTTGCAAAAGTTTTGTATCTCCTGGGCATTTTCTTGGCTTATTTTCATTTTGACAATATATGCAACTGTGTGTGTTGTTTTTGCTGTGCTACTGCTTCGAACTCTGTCTGCCTTACTGCCGCAGGTTTTTTGTTTTGGATTCCTTTAGTATTTTGGATACCATCTCATGCAATACTTTTGTCATTTGTTATAAGCCTCATTTTATTAGACAATTTCTTTTGCTTGGAAAATTTTAGTTTGCTTTTTCAAGAGTTGATTCTAAGAATTCTGACTACTCTTTTTATTCTTACTGATCCAAATCATAACCTCCTTTTTTATTAGGAATTTATCTAGCCCTTGCAAATTTCAAGACTGTCTTTTTTAAACTCAGATGAGATTCCATGTGTGGTATCATATGCCACATCAGTTGCAAATTCTTCTTTGGCCTTTTTTTGTTTCTCAGAACCAGCAGTTATGGGACATCAGGCTCTCCTGATCTCCTCCTTTTCTGCTGAGAATGACTGCTTCACAGAATCACAGAATATCCTGAGTTGGAAGGGACACACTAGGACCATCGAAGTCCAGCTTCTAGCCCTGCACAGGACAGCCCCAAGAGTCACATCATGTGCCTGAGAACATTTTTCCAATGCTTCTTGAATTCAGGCAGGCTTGATGCTGTGACCACTGTCTGAACATCTCTAGGTGAATAACCTTTTCCTAATATCCAACCTAAACCTCTCCTGACACAGCCTCAGGTCATTTCCTTGGGTCCTGTCACTTGTCACCACACAGAAGAGATCAGTGCCTGCCCCTCCGCTTCTCCTTGTGAGGAAGCTGAAGACCACACTGAGGTCTCTCCTCAGACTCCTTTTCTCCAGACTGTACAGATCAAGTCCCCTCAGCCACTCCTCATAAGGATTCCCCTCCAGATCCTTGACCATCCTCATTCCCCTCCTTTGGACACTCTTTAATTGCTGAATGTCTTTTATATATTGTGGTGCCCAGAACTGCCCCAGCACTTGAAATGAGGCCGCCCCAGTGCAGAGCAGAGTCAGGCAATGCCCTCTCTTGCCCAGCTAGCGATGCTGTGCCTGATGCTCCCCCAGGACAGGGTTGGCCCTCCTGGCTGCCAGGGCACTGCTGGCTCATATTCAACTTGCCATTGACCAGGACCCCCAGGTGTCTTTCCACAGCTGCTCTCCAGCCTCTCATTCCCCAGGCTATACACACAACCAGGATTGCCCCATCCCAGCTACAGAATCAGGCACTTGCTCTTTTTAAACCTCATATGGTTGGTGATCGCCCTTCTCTCTAATTTGTCGAGGTGTCTCTGCAGGGCCTCTCTGTTTTGGAGGGAGTCAACAGCTCCTCCTTTTTTTCTATGCTCTGCAAACTTCGTATCTCTTCCAGTCCTGAATCCAGGTTTTTAATGAAGATGTTGAAGAGTTGCCAGTCTGATGGTCCCCCATTCACTATAACTCTTTGTGCCTTACCCATGAGCCAGTTGCTCACCCATCCCATGATGTGTTTATCCAGCTCTATGCTGGACACTTTGTCCAGAAGGATACTGTGAGAGACAGTACTGAAAGCTTTACTGCAATTCTAAAAGATTACATCAACTGGCTCCCCTTGATAACTAGAGGGGTTATCTGGTCATAAAAGGAAATCCGATATGACAAGCAGGATTTTCCTCTCATGAACCTATGCTGGCTGTGACCAGTGCAACTAAAGAGACTGTTCTGGTCAAATTTGTGTTACTGTTTTCCTTAGTCTTCCAAATTCCTTAGGCCTTAGTACTGCGGGAAGCTTTAAGCAGCAAAATCCTTCCAGTGTTCTTTGACACTTTCCTTGTGAGTATACCAGTTGTGGGGTGGAATCCTGTTACTGTTTTTGGTGCTTCCAGAAAATCCGCCTGATGCTGTGGCCTCAGAAGTATCTCTACTGAAGCCTGTTGGCTAGCCTTGCATGGCACAAATTGCATCTTTACAGCTAAAGTTGCTCATGCTCCTGCAGGAAGGAGCCTTGTAGTGATGGGAGTATGTCTAACACTGTCCCCTAGACTGGCCAATTTTTTACAGAAGTAATATCAAACCAGGATGCATGGTAACAGCAAAACAGGATGGGTAGATATGGGCTTGAGTGTGCTCCATGACCCTGTTAATGTTACTGGATTAGAAGCAGTGTCAGTAATATTAGTCAGTAAATTATATATAGGAAATTCAACTGTTAAAAGATTCAGGTCCTCAAGAGAAAGAACTGATTTGCTTTCAGGAACTGAAATAACAGTGCTGCCTCACTTTTTAGTCCCAAATAGCAAGCACTTAGGCATTCCCCAGGACAGAGGGATTCCCACCTTCAAGTACCTTTTAAGCTTTATTTGAAGCAAAGGTATGAGCTTTGATCTCCTATCTCTGAACCCTTAGGCTTGCCAAGTCAGTCTGTCTATAGCTGTAGTCCAATGAATTTTTAATTATTGAAAAGTGGAATAGTGCTTATAGAACACATTACGGTGCCTAGTTTCAGTCTTCCAGCTGAAAAGTGAGTCTAATTTTAATACCTGACTTCTTTGCTAATTTATCTGAAACAGTCTAATTCACTGAGTAGTAATGGTGTATAGTATTTAACTGAAAATAGAGGGCTATGAACACTGTGTGCTAGAGTAAACTGAAGGTATCTTGCCTTCTGATTTGGCTTGTTTATAGAGAATTGAAAAATAAATGCTTCTGACATGTTTCTCTTTTCTGCATTGCTTTGGAACATCATGTGCCTTTCGCAGTTTGCAGTTCTGGTCTAAGTACTGTCATTGCTTTTGCAACTTTAATCTTTCAAGATAATTTAATTTCAGCTGACTTTTTTAGCTTTTTCACTAAGACATCATTTAATTAGCGTGAGTGTGAACTGGACTTTCCTGTGCAATTGAGTGATTTATAATTAGCATTCTCATTTCTGGTCGAACTGCAATAGTACTCTACATTCTTTTTAATCAGTTTTGTTTGTGATATTTCTTTTCTTCTGTTCTTTCCCAGTTGTTCTCATTTGTGTTCTTCTGGTAAATGCAGTAATTATACCCTTATGAATCACAACCTCTGCCCTGTTAATTACAATTAAGGGAATCCATACATTATTGTACTTAGATTTCTGGATAATTTAAGACAAGAAAAAACAATGTGGTTTTTAGAAGCTCACATTGTTTTCTCATCCTCTCCTTTATTATACTGCTTATGTCTGCAAAATTCAAGAACCAGAGGGAAACTAGAAATAACCAGTTCATAACCTCCTATTCAATCTTCCTGCTTTTAGATAGGAGATCCTTTCTAAAAAAGGTTTCCATAGTTTCTTTTTTCCAACCATATTTTAATTTGTCCTCTATAAAGTATTCTGTGCAATAATAGTGTGATGACCTTCTCTTCTGTGTTCCTGGAACTATCTTGGGAATTCAGGTAGTGAATATTCTACCTTCAGCTGTGTAGGGCTAGAAATAAACCTCTGTGCACATGTGGACAAAAACCAAACTAGCACCACAAAAAACCTTTATATTCCTGTTAAGCTAAAGATCAATGGATGGAGAGTTAGTTGTCATCTTTTTGTCAGAAAGTCTTTATTGTGCCGGATTTTTCTCTTGTTTACATTTCTTCGTTTCTTAGGATAAAAGCAATTACAAGATAATTCAGGAAAGAACAGACCTTAAATTTTTTCCTTCCTGGGTGATCTTTTGCCTGCAGCAATGGATTGGTGTTGCTTCAGGAGGTAAAGGAGTTGGTGTTGTTTCCCCTTCTTGCTGTGAGCCTGCACCTTTCCCAGCACTAGGCCAAGGGGAGCAGATGCACAATAGCTCAGTGGCAGCTCCACTCACTTCTCCTTTCCTCTGAGTGTTTGAGAGAGTTTTCTTTCCTCTGATTCCTTTTCTCTTCTCCATGATGCATAATTGGACACAGACCGAGGAGTGCAGGAGCTGCCCTTCTCCGCTCAGCTGGAGAACAGTGTTGCTGCTGTTGGGTGTTACGCTGCTCACAAACTACAGGAAGAACAAAGAACTGGCCAAAAGAAGAAAAGAAAATTCAACACCTAACACACATTTTACTAAATTAATTATAATTTGACATGGCCTGCTGTGAAAGAAAATTCTTGTGAGATCTGATGGGATAAGGTTTACACCTTAGTACCAAGCTCTTTAAACATACAGATTTAAATTTGCTCTCTGTATTTAAAGTGTAAAGCGGGAAAAGGACTTTAACTTACTACTAGCTTTCAATAGAGAATCAGGAATGACAGTCATCAAACACATTTGGGACAACAGCATTTTTGAAGGATACTAAAGATATCTTGCAGGTTCTGAGAAACAGGGAAATTTGGCTTCCAAGATCAGGAGACTGAATGTTACCTTCTTATTTGTATTATTCATGTGATTTCTAATCCCAGTTTAATGATGGGAAATCAAGAATGTAAATAAGAGAAATATTCATTTGTTTTAGTATTCATTCTTGATATTCAGAAGTTTTAATTTGATTTCTGCTTTTCTTCATTGATAATTGGAATTGGGGATGCTCATGAGGTAGTTTTTTGATTCTGATTGTCAAGTGGATCAGACGGCATAGGAGAGACTGAAACGACAAAAAACAGATTCATTCTACTGTTATCAATTTTATAAATAGGGATGACTGACCGGAATGATAAAGGAATTGACCAGCTGAACATGCTAGCCGGATCCAGGCCTGGCGGCATTGCTTCCTTGTCAGCTGGGTTCCCCCTGTGCACTGTTGTACAGATCTGTTACACAGTTTTAACTTCTCTGCCTGCTATTGGGAGCCATATTTAGCAACTCTCTGATCACTGTGCAACCAGCAAACAACTTTGGCTATTTTTCCTAAGGATTCCCTCCATTTTGCCATAAAAGATAGCAAAAAGATCCAAATTTTCTTTCTGTTTTTCTTTTGTCCCTCATCCTTTTCACCTGCATTTTGATCTTCTTTATGGCTGGGAAAGTCAGAGATAAATTAATTATATGTAAATACTGTGTGTCTCGGTTTTGGAGACAAAATTTTAGGAGGAAATGCTCCGGAATGAGCGCCTCCTCCAAAAGGAAAGGGCCTCTCCTTTTCCTCCGCCAATGAAACAACTTTCTAACAATAGGTGAAAAGTGGATAAAAAAACCCGAACTGTTTATTAACACAAAATAAAACAGGGCAGAACAGGAAAAACTCAAAATGCAACAAATGCCCGGAGAAGGAAAAAGGGAAATCCACGCGGCGACCTGGAGCAGGGCAGATGGAAGAAAACCTGCTGATCTCTGGCGCTGGTCCTCCTCCTCGTAACAGGCCAGGCTGGCGGAGCTCTGCGTCCCCTCGCTCAACGGCTTGGCCCTCCCCAGGGTTCGGACCAACCGGGGCCACCCCACGGGCTCCCCGGACCGGAGGGAGGGGAAGGAAAAGCAAGGAGGCCAGGGGGAGGGAAGGGAACAAAACAAAATCTTTCTCCCAGCTAGTGGGAACAACAACAAAGGGAAACAAAAAAACCACCAGGAAACAGGGCAGCACCCCCAATACCCTCTCTCCGGAGCCCGGCCGAGACCGTCGAAGCCAGAGCTGTTGGACCCAGGCGTTGAACCGACCCGCACCCGGGTCCGGCCGCTCTGGCCCTGCCCCCCGGGTCCATCTTGAAGATATAGTGCCCTCGGGCATTAAGCAGATGGTTAAGGAATACAGAAGACTCATAACATCACCCCAGGACACTGTGTTACAGTTATGTTCAGTAAAACAGTGATAATCTGCACTTCATTAATCAGCTTACTTTATAATCTCCCAAAAAAAGAGAGGGCGGAAAGAAAAGAAATTCTTGTCTCTCTTTTACAGCCCTTAGTAAGGACTTAATAGCAGATGCTGTAGTGAGGTCTCATACTCCTAAGGCTTAATTGCGTTTAGTACAGCATATTTGCTAGATTACTGACCTATAACTTGTCAAATAAATACTGCAAAATTGGTGATAGCCATGTTTTAATGGAGTTTATTCCCTTCTAATTTGCAAAATCTAGTAATTCGTGAGAAGTTCCCTTGACATTGGTGTCAAGTGGCTTCATTCTGTGCTACTGGGTAAATTAATTTTATTTATGTAAAAACCCTACACGATGCTGGTGAACACAGTATCTGAGTGTCTTGGAAGCAGTCTGAGTTGGTTTCACATTGCATTATCATGGTGGGGAAGTGTGTGTGATCTGGTTTTGCTGAACAGAAAGCTGCTATATGTGGATCCTTCACACTTTGAGTAATCCGGTGCTTGTATGTTTCTCATCTGGCCAGAGGACAGGGTGAAAGCTGGGTCATATCTCTACTACTGAGGCCAAATCACCAGCACACCAGGGCTCAGTCCAGCCACTTGGAGCGCATATCCTCAGATGACGCTTGGACATCCTTAGCGTTTGGCTCTGGGGGGGGAAATGTGCATTTTTATGGGACATTCCTTTTGCTACAGTGGACCACCACTGCCTGTTTCGTGCTCTGTGTGCTGCAGGAGATGAGCTACAGTTGATCCACAAGAATGAGGGGACACCAAGAGGGCTCAGGAGCAGTGACACCAGGCTGTGGGCTCAGGGTGATGGGATTTCAACATAGCAGTGTAGGATGGGAGCTGCATGCATATTGTTACTGTGGGAAACCTGGCAAGCCTGTACCTAAAATCACAGCCCTCTATCTTCTGTGGCAGAAGTCCTCACTACTTCATCAAGGTTAAGAATAAATTAAGAGTCAGTTCTTCAGATGTGTTTATACAGGTGATTTGAGTATCTCCAGAAGGGTTGAGACCTGCTTGCAGAAAATGACACATTCCACTAGAACTGAACTGCTTCACCCAATAAAGTTGTCACATCCATACCTGGCCCAGGCAAATTCCCACAGTCTGCCCATTGAAGATTGCTCAGATGGTGCTATTTACACGATAAGAAACCAAAGCTAGTGGTCTGTCCAACATTTAAATGACATCAAGTGTTGAATTGTGGTGCCTGAAGGCACTCCTAGCTCTGCTAAATTTGATATGGCCAAAGCCTCTGGAGCTGTGATAAAGTCCCTATCTTGCGTAGAAAGTTTGTGCTGAAGTTTACTCAGATGTCCATGATCCAAGATAACTTCACCTCTGTGACAGAAATTACATTAATGCTCTTTATTGCTGTCACATCTAAAGTCGATCCCAGGCTCAGGGGAATGTTACTTTCTGGCAGGGTGGGGAGATGTGGCATGTAAAGATAGATTTGATAGTAAGGGTGCCTTTTAGTTTTGCAGTGGTAAAAATTTTTAAAAAAGAACAAAAAAGAAACAAAGATATAAATCTTGAATCTGGTGATTCTCATTTTGGTAGGATCTGAACTGTTCTATTGCTGCTGAATGAGTCACACGTTTAAACCAGCAGAACTGCAAAATAGGTTGTTGAGCTGAATCAAATGAGATTTATGCAGACTTGTGCTTCAGAATAAAGTCTGTAGAAAGCTTATTGAGGAAATGCAGTCTTGCAAATGCTTTCTGCTGTCCCTTTTGATGTTCTCAAGTACAGAAGATGTCAGCTTGAAAGAAGAAATGCTCTTGGTAGGGAGTGATGTTGACTATATAAGAAATGGATTTGTATTATGGCACGCTATTCCCCTTGGAACGTTAATACAAGGAAGTGCAAGCTATTTTATTAAATCATGGATTCCAGCATGGAATCTGTCAGTTCTGCCAAGATGTTGTATTTTTAGCACTGCAAAGTTGCTTGTCATGCTCCCACGTCTCACCTGCAAATAGTGTGTGAGAAACAATGAAAAGTAGTTCACCAGTGGCTACATGTGTTAGGTGTAAACCTCAATCCACTTATATTAGCAGGACATTTTAAAATTAAATTTTAGTTTAGTCCAAACTGCTGTATTTGGTGAGGCAAGCTGATGCAATGCATTTTGGTTAATCCTGTAAGAAAATTAATTTGCTGCTTATTTGTGACAAATATTTCTTGCAAAGAAATGGGGGGGGGAGGGCAGGAAACACCAAAAAAAAAAGAATAAATTCTCTTCCTCTTGGCACATACGTTTGCTCAGCCATGGATAACCTGATATTTCCCTACAAATGCCTCACAATTGGACGTTTTGGTTCCTGTTAAGAGAGGCACACACTGTATGTGCCTTGGGTCACTTATAATTCCACAAGCAGGGAAAGAGTCCAGGTGTCTAAAAATCTCAATATATAGGTCTTAAAAAGTGACATCAGGACCTGCTGTTTCATGTTATACTCAACTTTTATGTAATGTAGCCCTCAGTTTTTCAGTGACCCCACAGCTGTTACTTACACCATGGGTTTTTTTTAAGACTTCCATGTGCTAAATAACTGAGAGCTAAACTGAAATCTGCATAGAAACATGAAGCATATTTTGTAGAGTACACAGCTGAGTTCTCTGCTTTTCTCTCAGTGCTTTATGAATTCGTGTATTCTTTCTTTAATCCTGCCCAAATTACTGGCATGGTGGACTGAGTCAGTCATGTAATGTGGAATCTCTAGTCAATTCTCATTTCCCATGTAGCAAAAGAGAGAGGAACCTCTGAGCACTAAACTACAAGAGCAGAAGGCTTTATCTTCCTGTCGCTCAGCGTCAGTGGTCCCTTAGCCATCTCTACAGAAGGATGCAGTAAGGCTGGTTCTTCTGGGAACATCCTGTCTTTAGGGGCATGCCTTTGGCCTTCCCCCCTTTATCTGGACTGCAAATGCGTTTCAATCCACCAGCTGGAAACCAACAAGCTGAACTGATCCCAATGCCTGAGCATCGTTTTCTTAGAGATAAGTCAGTTACTCTTCCAGAGTTTTGAAGGATCCACATGGTACTTTGGGCACTGAATTGCGTGGCAATGAGACACTCTGTGCAGTGCAGAAAGATGCTTGACAGCAACCCAGTTTCACAGTTGTGTATCTTACACGTCTTGTCTGAAGTTATTTTTGATTTACACTGTTACAAGGAAACAATTACTTTTTGCAGAATGGTTATCTTATTAATTTGTTCCATTTCTGGCTTTGCAAGTTGTCCTGAGAGAACTTATTTTGTACGTCAATATCACATTTTCAATATCCTTCTAGAAGTCCCAAACCTATCTTCATCCTGCAAAAAATTAATGCCTGTAAGTAGTTAATTTTTTGTGAGTCCCTCCCTTGAATTCCTCTCATTCACCTATGTTTGAAAAAAACCCAACATTTATTGCAAAAGAGACTGCTAGACTCAGTCTTTTTTTTTTTTCGTATGTTAGACACTTTCTCACACGGAATCTCAGAGCTGCTGAGGCTGGAAGGGCTCTCCGGAGGTCATCTTGTCCAATCCTGCTGCTGAAGCAGCATCACTAGAGCAGGTTGGTCTGGGCCATGTCCATTAAAGTTTTGAAATAACTCCAAGGAGGGAGACTCCACAACTTCTTTGGACAACTTGTACCAGTGTTGAACAACACTCACAGTAAAAAGATTTTTGCTTATAATTAAATGGAATTTCCTTCCCTTAAACTTTCCTCCTGTCCATTCTGCTGTTTGGACTCATCCTGGAGTAGCAACAGGCATCCATTTACTTTGTAGAACTCTATAAAAAAGTCATAAATGCAGGATTATACAGGCAATAACAAATGTTTTTGTGCTTTATGAGTTACTGCCCACATTTTGGCTGTGTGATATTTGCAGCTGAAGTGTTTATGAAGCCAGGACTGATTTTACTGACCTAAAAGGAAGTGCCACTAAGGTCTGATTATTTATTTCTCAGCACTTCAGTCCCTCTTTGTCTCTCTCTTAAATTCCCGGAATTACAACACTTTAAATCTTCATCTTAGTGTGGCAGCATATTTGAAGGAGCTGTATTTAAATTTCTTTGCATTTTCCTACAAACCATTTTCAGAAGGTACAGATAGTGCTGGGTGGTCATAAGAAGCTAGTAGGTCAGCCAAGTGAGACAGTGCCAAATTGCAATGTGTATTAGGCGTAAACTCAAGAAACTCAGGTTTCATGTGCTTCAAGTGGGCACCAAAATGATTAGTAAAAGTAGAGTGGAGGTGAGATAATTTTAGGGGAAAGTTAGAAAAACAGTCCATTTCTTAATGAGCATTTTCAATATACTTTTGGCACAATAAATTCTGATCCACCGTTCTGTATCCACGGAGTTCCAATCAGTTGCTGAACTGGGAAAACAATCAAGTTAAACCATGTCAGAAAAATGATAAGCTTTTAGAATTTTCTTGACGTGGCAGAAATGATGATACACAAAATTACACACCGATTGTGTGAACATAACATATATTAAAATATATCTTCTATTGGAGCACTAAGATCAAACCAGAAGCACCAACATGTGAATAATTTATATGAAACTACTTTGAAATTCTTGTGTTCTGTGATGAAAGCATAATGGTAGTAACAATTCTGGTCTGAAGCTGTTGTATGTTATGTTTTATTTCAAATTTTAATTAGCAAAGTGTGTAATTGGGATTGGAGGACACTGAAAGGTTTTACCAATAAAATGTAATAATAAGTCATTCTTTTTCACTGAGGAGAAGAAATTATAAACCTTGTTTCTGTAGCCTTTTGACTAAAATATTTAATTTAGAAATCCATTTCAAATATATTTTAATATCTCTTTTGTTACAATGTGTGATTTAATGGTTACTTCTATGAAAATTCGCTTTACTATATATAAAATGTGGCTGAAAACCCTTGCGTCCTTCTGGATGTGTTCTGCCTTTGGGCTTTGTGAATATAAATTAAAATATAAATTTCAATAGATTATGTTCATATAATTGTTTTTATGGTCTTCTAGACCTCATGATTTTATAAAATTTGTAATAGTGTATCAGTCATCTGTAAAATGCCTGTTTCCTCCAAGCAGTTGACAATATGTACTAAACCAATTACACGATTAATTAGTGTGACTAAATGTTACTAAGAAAGTAGGGAACAAGCAATCACAAATACCTTATAGAATACATATGAGCTGTATGTGACAAGTCTTCTCTCCATATTTTCCCAGTAACTGCTATGATCCAGTAGAGCAAGCTGTTTGATCACTGGTATGTGGTAATTTCTAGTCCTTAGGCAGTGTACTTAAAAATCTCTATTTTGTCAGATGTGATGACTGCAGAAAAAGGTATCTTTTTTTTTTGCTTTATTTTCATCCCGTGGTTGTTACTTAAAATGCTGATCTTCATGTTTTACTAGTTAGTTAATGCTTGCAAAGCAATTAGAAAATGAAAGAGACTAGATTCATCATTGTTAGGAAATTATTGAGAAGAAAATTTAATTATGTTTTTGACTTCTGTTCTGTGTGGGACATTTCCCAGGCAAAAATAAAAGTTGGTGTTCAGCCTTCTATTGACCTTCACGCATTTAGCATTTTCTCCTTTTTTCGGTTATTTCTCCCAGCTGAGGTCTTGCTTCAGGAGGGTCAGTATTGAACACAGTCAGAGGATCCTGGATAGTAACCTTTTTCATTGGAGTGCTCAACCAAAAGTGGAATGTTATTATTTCCACCTTTGCCAGTAATTTATGCCATGTTCTTAGCCAGGTCAGTTAAGGTCAGCCAGGTCAGCACTCTTCCTATTTTAAATCTGAGCAGTGGTCACTGATGCTGTTCTTCATCATGAAATGCTGGTCTAAGACAGATGTTCTATAAAACCTTGCAATTTATTGTTATATTCATGGATTCATGATTACATACCATTTCTCCTTTTTATCCACCTTGTGACTAGTAATATTAATAAGGAAGAAATAAACTGAGAGCATTCTTCCAACTGGCTACTCTGGAAAATTTGTTTCAGAGAGATTTTCATTTTGAAAACTTTTTTTTTGCTTTTATTACTTAAATTTGCTGATTCTCATTAGACATTAAAATGCAATGCTTTGCTGATTTTGTTTGCTTGTTTTTTGTTTGTTTGTTGGGGTTTTTTTAGTACTTTCTGACTCTCTATATATTATGAAAACTGCAGGAAGCAAGCCAGTTTCTGCAGAACCAAAACACAAGTTGGGTGCATCATTTCCCTCTTGTGATCTTACAATAGTGGTACATAGGATGAGATCCAGTTCAATGTCCAGATTCAGATGTGTAATATTAGATGTTAGTTTAGAATATTCATGTAAAAGTAGATCTGTTTCATAGATGCATAGGAAAAATCTCTTAAATTCATGGTATAGCCAAAGATCTAGTTAACACAGGTCAGAAAACTTTGGGAAACTTGTCAGCCCATTTTAAGATGGATACCTACCACCTATAAAAACTCATTTTCTTTCTGACCCTATTGGTGAGGATCTCCCAACAAAAACATCTTGTGATTTTTGAAGTTCTTTAGGGATACAAATTATCTGGAAATAATTGGGCTGGCAGATGTGACTCAGTATTGCAGAAAACCTTCAGCCATCTGAGTCAGTAGTGGTAGGCCAGACAGGCGGAACTCCGGAAACTTACAGTACTTCCATTTCTTAGACTGTGCCATATCAGGGAAAAACTTTGGGCATATGATAGTCCTGTACACCTGAATGGGTTTGACTGTCCTACAAGTCTTACTGTTGGGAACTGTGACCTCTAAATACACTGGCACAAATAGGCCTCTCCAAAGATATAAATTATTTAAAAAGAAAGGGTGCAGCATAAGAAAATGTGTATTTACACAGCAGTCTGTACATGTGATCTTACGCAGAACTCGTTTGCTTAAATAATCCAGAACTCTTTGTTTCTTATCTCCCACAGAGTTGGTGTCTCTTCCAGCAATGCCAGGCAGACATGGGTGTTCAGGGAGTCTTCTGTAGAACTGACACATGCACAGTAGTTCTTAGTATCAGCTGTCTAAGGATTATCAGAAGTGTTTGCCAGTATTCCATGGAGACTTAGTCTCATTTTAGTCTCACATAACCTCCATGTGGCAAAGAACATAAGAGAAAACAAGCAAAATGGCAGCAAATATTTTATCTGTAAGATATTACAGATACCTTTCAAAGCTTCACCACAATATATTGGAAACTTCTAAGTTTTCCAAGTGTGGGAGGCAATTAATTTCTCTTCTTCTGCATCCTAGAGGATATAAATGTTTTCTGAACATAGTATTATTTTGCTAGACCAAAAAAAGATAACTATCATCTCTCTGCTCCAAATATCTTGCTGTTTTATTGTTCCATATAGAATATTAAAAAGGATGTAAAGCTGAGTGCTATGATAAACTTATTGGGCTGCTGCCCAATAAGCTGGTGATGAGTTTAAGTGTGTGAACATGTACCATTTTTTGCTGATGTGTCCTCCAGTCTCTACAGAAGTATGCCTGTAAATGTCCTTATTCTGCCTACTCATGAAACAAAACAGAAATGAACAGCAGGAAAATAAATGGTCATATGCTTATCTGTGATTCATAATATGGTACAATATGATTTTAGCACCATCCTTCTCAGAAAATGACAGTAAGCCAAGCTATGAGCAAACAGATATAAACAAACCACATTGGTCAGATCTTGGAAATCTCAGGCAGTGCTGTAATGTGCGCTTTTGTGCAGAACAGTGGCAGGCCGTGATTCCCTCCACCCAGCTGATCTGGCCCATAAAGGATGAAGCACTGCACAGCTTCACATCTCTGAATCAAAGCTTCCAGTCTGCACCTGGAGACATTGTTGAGAGAGAGGTCTTTGGACCTGTATCTTTTCCCTTCTTTGCATTGTTTGCACTGTGTTTAAATTTGACAGGGAGATACAAAATGATTGACAGAACATGTTTAGAGATTAAAGTATTAGTGTAAAAAATCTGAGAGGCATTGGTGCACACAACACAGCGTTGTTCCTTCTCACTGCTGAAAAAAACACATTCTAAAATCTGCTTCAGCTTTTTCTATACATCAGCCAAAATGATTTGCCAACTGCACATGAGGAGTAAACCCAGAATAAAATCAGAACATTGATAATTTCAGTTCATCCAAAATATAAAAGCTGTTAGACACATGGATGCCTATTTTTTTACTTTCTTGTGTTCCTTTATTGTTATTGTGAAATAATGAGATTCTGTTATTCACAGACCAGCAGCTTTTATTTACACCACTTTAAACTTGGATTCCAAAATGTGTGTATTATTTCATATCTTTTTAGTTATTTAAGAAATATGGTTTTGTTTCTCTGCAGTAGTTTTTATGAATGCAAATGCAAAAGCTTTCCTAAAATCCATATTAGAGTATTAATGGTTTTTTTTCTCTTTAACTGGACCCTGTTTATCTGTATTTACTCATGATCTTGTTCATAGATGCTCTTGGTTTTTGCCTTTCCCTCACAGAAGTCTGGAAGTGCTTAGAGTTAGCAACAAATCTTGTGTCTATTTCATTATGGGGAATTTAAACACATTTGACAAATCTGTTCCACTCATAAAGTTTTGACAAATCATGATGAGGTTTTGCAAACATTCAGCAAGCTCCTTCGCTGAAAAGGGACCCTTGATCTATCAGTCTCAATCCAGGCTTTATCGCACAAGAGAAAATTGTCCTTAATAAAAGTCTTGTGAGCCAGGAGTGGCACAGGGAGGTTGCTGCTTTATAAATTCTATTTATTCTGATTGCAGTTTATGAGAACATCATGTTGCATTCCAATTAGTTGCTACCTGTGAGTTCCTGCAGTTTTCGTAAGCACATAAATACAAAATGTAAATGTGTTTTCTTGTTCCTGTTTGTTTTCCTTAATCCTTTTCTGGCGATAATGTATTTGCACAATATAACTCAAACCCTCTGCTTTAATACATGTTGCTTTCATATATTTTTCTACTACTTATCCCAAGGGGAAATAAAGTTTATTCCAGCTTCCATTTCTGAAAGTATTTAAGACATTGAATTGATGTGTTTCAATGAGATTAGGATAGATAAAATATATTAATGATACCTAGGTAACTTGCATGTCATTTTCCAAAACCTGGAAACTCTAAGGCTCAGATTCATAAAGTTCACCCTTTTCTTCCTCATAGAAAATCATGATGAATTAGTGAAAAAGAACGTAATTTATTTCTATTTATTAGATTCTGGAAAATTCATCTTCTTTCATTAGATGTGTTAAGAATAACCAGAAGAACCTTGATTCTTATGGGTGTGAGTGTTGTTTTGGACATGAAGTGTACACCATTACAACAGGTAGTTATAAAAAAGAACATAAATAGCCTGGATATCTATGTAAAATTTATTAATCTCCTCTCTACTATGCATTTTACTCAAAGTAACATGCTGTGCTATGTCTTACATGTGAGAAAATGTTACATAAAGTACTGAACATAGAAAACTATATGTACTACATGGAAAAGTAATTTAAATATGTTCTACAAGAATAACACTGAAAACTGATTAATCAATTTATTGTGATGCCGTAGTTATTCTACTGTGTTGAAATTCTTAGAGGAAAGAGAGGAGGATCTCAGACTTCTTGGGTACTTTTCATAGTGAGGTATACTGGGATGGATAAGAGAAGTTAATATGGGTGCTATTTCTATCAAAGAATAAATGTATTGTAAAACCTGAAATTCCTAATAGCTTAAAGATTAGCTCTGTATTACGATCTCCCCTTGGAATGTATTTCCTATAAGGTACATGCAGCGGGATTTTCAGGAGAAGCTGTGGTAAGCACTGGCATTATGAAGGAAGGCCATCCCATGAGACCAGCTCATCGAGGTTAGGAAGGAGGCATCTTAATTAATTAGAATTCATCCAAGAGACTGCATTAGATCAAGTGTGACAACTCAGTGGCAAGTTAAACTAAAAATAAAGCTGTTGACATTACAGAATAAAAATAATAAAAATTTTATGTTGCATGAAGAATTACATTTATATCAGTTTCCACAATATGGGACGAAGAGACAGAATATAATTGCAAGCATGATGATACCGAAATTTTCATGCTCAGCTCTTGCTAAGTCAGGCAGACTCTGACTGAAAAAGCAATATGAAATGAAATACACTTAAGTGGCCAGAAATAAGTTAACTTGGAAAAATATTTTTTTTCCTATTCCTAATTAAAGCAGTGTAGTTTAAAATTTCCTTGCAGGAAATTTAGATTTTTGGGGGACAGTAATTAACTGATTTTAATTTTTTGCTAGCTCTTCTTGTTGCTACATTTCTATTTTCTAAGACTTCCAAGAATTGTAACTACAGGATTTTCTTATTGATAAAAACATGAATAATAATTTATTAATAGGGAGGAAAAAAGGCCGTAATATTTTATTCTGTCTGTGGGCTTGGGTATAATCCTGAAAAGTTGGAATTTGTTCTGTAGCTAGGAAAAGGCTTTTGAAATAATTGCAGATTTTAAAATGAATGCTCTGTTCTCTGATTTAACTATGATATTTTTTTTTAATTCATATGTACTGAAGTCTATTAGTTGAATAGTCACTGAGGCCGGTGAACTGAACCATACTGAATACTTGGAATTTAATTATTTAAATGCCTTATGTTTATATGCAGTAGTTTGGCACAAATTTGATCATATAAATAGTAAATTGTTCAGTTAAAGCACTGTTAATAACTGAATAATGGAATAAATTAGTGAAGTTTTGAAATAATTTAGCCAGTGACTGAAAAAGCAAGGAAAGTTTTAGTAATACACAACTTCAGACAAAAGTTAAAAACCCCAAAAAGATGAAGAAAAATGTGTAAACTTAGGAAAGTTCTAGAACTACATGCTTAGGAATATCACATTGGTTTAAGGTTGTCAGTATAATCACAAAGTGCCTTTGCTAGTGGAGACACTCCCATGAACATGCCTGCTGCAAAACCACTTTTTATCAGGTGAATTGTGATATAAATGGAAAGAAATAGGTACTTTTAAAGATGTGTTTGTTAGACCCTCTATGTGTGCCTCTTTTCCACACACAAAAATAGTGACCTAGAAATACCTGTTTTTCTCCACTGTCTCAGAAGTAAACCTGGCATAATCAAGTCCAATTTTTTTAAATGTCCTGTTTTGAGTACTGCTAAGTAAAGGAAGGGGGTTGTATTTGATGACAGAGTAATTTAAAGTGATTTAAGTGTCATTTTGTTCCCTCTTGCTCATTCCTGTCCCATATCCACTCTTTGAATTGTACAGTCCAACTATTTGTGTGTCCACGAGATGAGAAAGTTCCCTTAACCCTAATAAAAGTTAAGCCTGAGAAATATTTGATTTTTGCCATATTAGTTCCTTAGTCAAGTTCACATCTGTTTTCAGAAAATTTTGAGTAAATGGATGAGAAGACAGAGGCTTTTTGTGCTGGTATTTTTGCCAGAGAAATACAGGTGAAACCAGAGACCATGATGAAGAGGCTTATAATTATGCATTCTTTTGGGGAAGGAGCAGGGAATAAAGAGCTTCATGGAAATCATAGAAATAGAGTGCCATGGAATTGTCACTTTATGATTAAATTATTTTAGGTTGCACTGGTTTTTAATGGCTTAAAAGTTCTTTCACTCTTGCCTGACATATATTGAGCAATCTGTGGCACATTAATTCTCTTTGTCCCTTCTACAAGTGTGACAAACAGAGGCTTAATCACATTAATTTAAAAAAAACCAAAAACCACACAGTAATACAAACACACTAATTTTCAGTATGAATAAGCTTGGACTAGGTTAGAGACAATTAGGAAAATATGAATATTTCCATTTCACCATTCAGTCATGGTGAAACATCTGATGGGAGTACTTAAAGATCCATCCAAACTAGTCTTTGACCTATACGTGACTATTGTGAGACTCTGCAGAGGACAGAGAAAATCTCACAGGACTGAAGAAGCAGCAGCATAGGCTGGGATACTTTCAGTGGATCCCAATATTTTCCATGCTGACATTGATAGAGAGGGTACAGGTATGAAACTGAAGATTAAGTAGGGTTAAGAAGAATGGCAAATACTGTGAAGAGTAGTTAGAATCAGTAATACAGATAAAAATGGGCTGTCTAAAACCAACAAGATAAATCTAATAAAGACAAGAACAAAACTCTGCTTTTAGTAGGAAGAAATATCACAAATACATTAAAAAAAACCCCTGCATCAATAAGGCAGAACGGTATCTGAGGCTATAATGTAGATGAGTTCCACGTAAATTAACAGCATGATATGGTTTCAGAGGAGACAAATCTCTTTCCTAGATTCACAGACACTTTATAAGAAGGCTATTATTTCATCTGCATTCACTGCTATTAAGATCTCAGCTAGAATTTTGTGTCCCTCTTTTCAGCAAATCTGCTTTAGAAATGGTATAGACTATTGAAAGACAGTGCAGTTGTGAATAACAAGAACTGCCTGTGAAAAAAAAATTAAAATAATTAGGCTTTATTGCTCAAAAATACAGAAGATTGTAGGGAGATATGAGAGCTGTCATCCAAACTATGGAAGACCATTCTGGAGAAATCCGTCTGTTGCTATAGGAAAGGATAATAAGAGACCCAATACATTTTCTTTTTATTTAGAGAAAATTTTCACCTGGTTGCAAAGATATTCAAATAGTGGGAAAATAAAGTTTGGAAGGCTATCAAATTTCATTACCTAAATATTTTAGCAATCTTTTTTAAGGAACCTTTTTAAGCATAAGGGGTTAGATTAGGCTCAAAGCGTTTTGCATCCTGCCTTAAAGGGTAGTTGTGGAGTATGGTGTTTCTGTGAAGCATGATTTGAATTTGAAGATTTAGCTCTGAGTTGATGACAGTGGCCAGGTTATGTGTTTGACTTAGAGCTAAGATGCCAATATAGTTTAGAATTATTAAAAAGGCGTTAACAGGGTAAGTTTGTGGCAGAAAGGGAAAATTAAATTTTGTGTGGGATCAGCTGAAGGCAATGGCTGAATATTGCCAGCATTAGATGACAAAGTGCAGGGTCATTAGAATAAAAATTGTAGGAATAGCGGAACCAGTGCAAAATGATAAATTCAGGGGTTTCAGAACTGCTGTAAACCACTTCACTGGTAAAGATTATGAGTGGATCCACTATAGATTACACATCTGTCTGCAAATTTTGAGCCAAAATATGAAAAGATATAACCGCTGAATAGTGTAGCATTCTAATGCATTTTAGCTGAATACATCTTATACTGAAATAACATTTAACTTGAGACAATAAAGTTTACAGCAAATTATTTGAAATTAACAGGAAACCACAAAGCATCACACTTTCCGAATATGAACAGCTAGTTTGCAATCCAGTCAAGTACCTTGATTTAGACTGTGATCAAAACCCAACTAATTTCTTTGTTCCTAGCTCCCTTGTCATGTTACATACTGTAGAATGAAAGACAAAACTCAAACAGATTTATGCAGGTGTGGAAAATAGCACAAGTCATATTCAGGGCTTTATCAATTTCTTCTTTAAAATGAAATAAGAAAATCTCAGACCTTAGTAACTGCTGAACATGGGGGCAGTTTCAGCTCTGACAAAGCCACAGAAATCTCAAAAGAATTGAGGGGGCTTCCTATTATGGAAACCCCTTGGGGAAATTCTTTGTGAAAGCTAATAGTTCAAGAAATGCTTCTCTGAATTTACATTTGCTTAGCTACAAAGGCAAATTGTCCTCATGCTGTTGTGATTCAAGAAACATATGCAAGAATATTTCATTTATCCTTAATTTGTATTCCCTATTGTGGCTAAGAAATAGAGCTATGTGTGGGTGCTGATGCATGTATATGTAAGTATATGTATGTATTTCTATGTCTATACATAGATTTATTAACCTGGAAAAAATCCAGCAGAAACTATGGATATGTATGTATTTCTATGTCTATACATAGATTTATTAACCTGGAAAAAATCCAGCAGAAACTATGGCCTTTTCCTTTTTTCACTCTGTTTACACGCAGTAACACATGTGGCTGTTCTGCCATAGCGCTTCTAGGTAATGCTCCTACATATGGAAAACATGAGGAACAGTGCTGATTTCTTGGAATTTTGCCATGTGTTCTTAGCACAAGAAAAAGGGGGTGTGTGTGTCAGCATATATACTTTTATTTTTTATTGCTCTTAAGTTAAGCAGAAGTAAATTTATTGCACAGGTCCAAAGGAGGTCACAAGGGACCTCTTTTTATCTCTTCCATTGACCTCCAACATATATACCATATGTATTTTTCTAGCCCTTTCTTACTACATTTTAAAATGTTTCCTTGTGAGGGTATGGTATTTTTATGCAGTGAAACTGAAGCAGTAGCTGTATAAAAGAACATCTGGCCCTCTTCAGAAGCAGTATTTTTCTCAAAATTGTATGTAATATCCAATAATGATTTCTGTCTAGTGAAAGACTAAGTAAGCACTGATTAGGAGCTGTGTGTATTTTAGATTAATTATGTCTTGTGGGCAGTGTAGCATATGCTTCAGTGTACAGAAGGCTAAATTTAAGGATACAGAAATTGCCTCTTATGAGCAAATCAAAGTCACAGGAGCAAAGTGATCTTAATCCCATCTGCTGTCAGAAAAGAGCCAAACATAAGCCAACGAAAATTTAGAGGTCTCCCTGATGACTTGCCACTGGTGCTAGGTTAACAGTTGGACTTCATGATCTTAAAAGGTCTTTCCCAACATAAAGTATTCTATTATTTTACGATTCTATAGTTTCTTGTTTATGACAATTGTCATCTGTAACCAAGCGGTTTGTAGGCAGTGCAACCGCAGATTGTACTGCGTTTCTTCAAACTTAGCTTTTCAAGTTAATAAGATGATCTGATACTGGGTGTTGTTGGATTTATTATTTCTTTTCCTTCATAGTTGTCTTTTTTTGTCTGTATGTTCTTTTTTCTCCTAATATAGAAAAAAGACTATAATGACCTATTCCAGTGATCTGCACTCTCATAGCCATTTTATTTAATTTATCCAATTTTGTCCTTCTTTTTTTCCATGTGCAGAAAGTAATCCTTCCTGAAAAATTCTCACAGGAACATTGAACTTCATGTCTGTATCCATTCTGGTGGGAACATTGCAGGCAATGAATATTGAATAGCTAAGCAATAGCTTATAAATATATGAACAAATCAATAGAAAGTATCTTGTATCATCACAGATAATGAAAGTTATTTCCTCTTTCCTTCAGCTAAGGATTAGCATGTATTCACATTTAATGGCAGTCTTTATTTTAAAATTAAGAAGGGAGTTCTTGTGGAAACAATCCCAATCACTCCTTTTTCCCCAAATTTGTCACGTTTTCCTCCCTCCAAAATCTGTGTTTGTAACATGGCTGATTTAAATCAGAAGTTATGCTTGCTGCATTCCTGAGGCATCTAGTACAAGACTTCAGAGGTTATGCATATGTTTATTATACTGCTGCAAATGAATTAGAGAAGCCTGTGCTAATACTTGGGTTTATTTATAGCCTACCTTTGATTATTAAAGTATCTCAACCATTCAGCCCCTCCTGACTGAGAGACATCTGTGAAAGGATGATTGAAGTTAGAGCTTGACACATGCACTCGGTTCCTAGAGCAGGTTGTGCGGTAGTGAAAGGGGATTGTGGTGAGGAAGGGTTGTTCCTCACAAACTGGAAAGCAGGAGGAGAATGTGTGGTGAGGAGTATTAGATAGTGTCCTTGCTCTGTAGCTTGAAATGGGTAGCATGTCACACAGTAGATTCTCTTGTGATCTTAAGGGCCTGTGGTAGAGCTCTGCTGGCATTTCGGTATCGACCAGTGTCATGTGAAGGGGTGATGTAGACAGAAGGACACTGTAAACAGTAGGACTCAGCTTCAGCTGTATAAATAATCTACATTCAATGCATAAGGCTAGAAGCCCAAACTTACAACTTCTCTCTTGGCCCAAGAAATGCCTTTCTTTAAGTCCTATCAGTGCCATGTGCAGGAAGAAGAGAAACTACAATCTGGGTCAGCCCATTTGTGCTTTCAAAACTGAAACCTTTACAATTCACTACTTGTGATAGTATTGAATGCCCGTATTTGGTCACTCCAGAACTCTCTGTCTCCTTCCATCTCTTCACAGATCCAGCATGGAGACATACTTCATCCTATGCATCCTTGGGAGATTACTGAGTTACTGAAAAACGGACCAATGAGAGACCTTTAAAAACTATTTTTAGCTGTATAGAATAAATGTTAGAGCAGTTTTTCTTTCAAGTCACAAATAATTACATCTATGATCATTTCAGAATTGAAGCAGGAGAGAGCTATGCCTTATGGCCCAGCAAATACTGGTTTTGCCATAACCAGTGAAAGGCTGTAGGTTTGGGACTCATGAGACAGTGATGGCCAGCATGATGTTTGTTTTAGCAGTTGTCTAATGGGCAGGTGTCTCACCTTTGTGTGAGCTGAAGCTCTGTGAAGAATATGAATGATAGATGTCTGGACTAGGTGATCTTCTATCTCACGTGATCCTGTGACTGTGACAATGCAGTTGAGTGATCAAGTGTCTCGAACATATGAATCAAAATTTTCAAGTTGTTTCCTATTGATGACATAACCTATGCCTGCCTCAAGACTCTGAATGGATCCTTAAGAATCAAATGGATTTGGTTTTAATGCATCAACCTCATCTGTGTCCCAGAATCTAGAGAATTCAAAAAAAAGTTCATTAGGAGAGAGACTTGCTAATCATGCCACATATGACTAGATCTCTCTCATAGAGTGTGTTCTATGACATATTGCAGAACACATAAAGGTGCTTGCTGGGCTGCTTGCCTTTGCACATCTCAAAAACTGCCTAAACCTAAATACAGAGATTAGTCATTTCCTGTGTTCTCAGAGCATCGATTGGGATCCCTTCAGGACACAGGCCCTAGCTTTCTGGAGATGTCATCAGGTGAGTGGAAGAAAGCATTTACTGAGCCATTATCAGATTAAACATCCAGAGAAGAGTCCTGGAGTTAGGAAAGTGAAACAATGCCAAAATTTGAAAAGGTTTTTTCTTATTGGCATTAGACCAACATATTGTACTCAAAACAAATGTGCTTGGTTATGAATTTTTTCCTCTATGCTGTAATCACTAGAAAGAAAGGAGCATTTCATAACTGTGCTGATCTTACCGATATATTTCTTTATTTAAGTAACAGAATACCTTTTCATAAACAGTTCTGCATTATAAGAAACTCCGAAGTCACCATTTCTGCATGTGTTTCACTGCGCTAGCAGCTCTTTCGGGACCCAGAGCCCTGCATGCCACATAACCTTGTTACAGTCCTTCCCTGCAAAATCACCCTTTGTACGTACCCTGATATGAGGACTGGATCTCACAGCAGTCTTTCAGCTAACAGATGGACTTGTAATGCTTGGTGGGGGCTATTACCCTGCAGACACAGACCTGAACATCGCAAACTGCTGTCCATGGCAGACATGCTTGGTGAATGCTTGGTGAATCTATACTCTCTAAAAGTTTCCATAGAGTGAAGGAATTTCCGTTAAATCAACCTGAATTTTCCATGTAAAGTTGTGGGTTTGATCCCTGTATGGGATCACTTAAGAGCTGGGTCCCTTCCAACTCAGAATATTCTGTGATTCTGTGAAATGCTCTGAAAAGCAGAGGCATTCTTAATTTTCACACAGGTACTCCCTCTGGTCTGAGTCTCCCTCTTTTCCAATCTGTAGTAAATATGTAGCTTTTCTAGAAAGCTGCAAGGCTTGATACCTGGTTTATCACCTGTGTCAAATATCAGTGTCTCTAAAATGATGTGTTCACTTTTAATGATACTTCGCAGACAGTCGTAGTGCTTCTTATGGGCTCTGAATTATAATATTATTAAGTGATATAACTTAATGTGGTGACTAATTTTATATGGGAAAATATTATAAAATAACTGAATTATTTAGGTTGGAAAAGACCCCTTAGATCAAGTCCAACTGTTAACCTAACACCTGCATCATCAGTATTACATTCTTCTTCATTTTACATCAGTCTAACCCTTGGAAAAGCACCAAAAACATGAAGCTAATATTATTTTGAAAACAACTGATTTCTAAGTATATATAATAAATATCATGTATATGTTCTATTGATTTTATGTATGTATTAGCCCATGTCAGAGAAGCGAGCTTTAGATCATAGAGGATATTACAGTCTCATTTAAATGAAGTCTCTCATTTAAGTACCAACAGACAGGAGCTATATAAAGCTTTTTTTTTTCAAGTGCTAATACTAGTACTAATACTTTTTTTTTCAGGTACTAGTACTTTTCAAGTACTTTTTTTTCAAGTACAAGACAGGAGCTTTTTTCAATTTTGCAGGAGGGTGTTTTAGACTTGATACTAAAGTATGTTATTTGGTTGTATCATGTCATGTGTCATATCTTTATTGTTACAAGAATTGGTGAATCTGTGCTGTAGCATAAAAGCTTTCTGGAAGGCAAGTTTGTTTAATTAATTTCCAATAAATAATAAATTTCCTACGTGGTTTTTGAGAACATTACTTGGTACAAGAGTTTTGATAACTCTTTTGCTCTTCGTTCCTCTGTCCCATGCTTCTCCATTTTATTTTGTTGTAGAGTTCTGGTTAAGGTTTATTAGAAGCTGAATTTCAGCTGCACCGTATGCTGAAGTACACACAAATTTAATTTCTATGAGTCTTATTTTGAGGGCAGAGTTCATTCTGATTTTTCATATACTGCTGTCAAACTGATAGCTATGGAAGGAGACCAGTTTCCTGGTCTCCTTCATATAATGGAATAGTGATCTACATTTGGCAGGAAAAAAGCAAGCATTTTCCCTATGCAGAAATAAGCTCACGGCTTCCTGCCCTCTGAGCAGACACTGCTGAGGAGATTTTTTTTGCTTGGGTTCTTTCTGGCTTAATCGATTGATCTTTGTCTGGATACAGTCCTATTCGATTTAATGTTGAAACCTTGGATGCAAGACTCAGGAACATTTCCTGTAGCAGTTTCCTGTAACAAGACTGTGAAAATCTGAGTAGAAAACCCTTTACCCTATTGACAATCCAGCCAGTTGTGTCCCACAAGAGCTATTAGAGGCTTCCTCCTCCTAGTCTGAAAAGCCTTTACATAATGGGGTGGAAAACCACTTTGTCAAAGGGCACAAATACCTCTTCAGAGAATTCTGAAAATAGCAACCTTCCTCCCTCATCTGCAGCACAGTAGGGGCAAGCTCAGCAATTACTATGATGACTAAACTGCTGATAAAACAGCACTACTAGCCCTAAGGAGTCTTGTAAATAAAGATCTCCAAGGCTGTCCCAGTCTTGTGCGGGGTAGCTACAGCAACAGTCCCAAATCTACCAGCAGAATGCAATACCCTCATGTCAGATAAGACTGGAAACATGATTTATATTTACTATAAAGCCTATTTTCCTACTGTATTATCCCTAACTTAGAAAGGGCAGAATGTATGTACTTTGGAATGTTAACTGAGGCAAGAGATGAATTGCCATTGGCAAACCATTCTGACCATAGACTTTTATTTCAGTCACTTGAGTCATTCCTGGCTAGGTTTTCCAAGTCTCAGTAAATATGCTGGATGCTAGTGCATGCTTCTATTGCTGCCTACACTTTTATCCATCTGTTATCATGGCACTATTCCTACTTAGAAGCTGGTCAGACCATTACGTTAGATAAGAGGTGCCAAGGGAGTGTGGGTTTAGACATTTACAAAAGCTCTTCTTCAGGCTATCTCTGCTCTGAGGTAGGATTGCCACATTGATGCCACATGCTTCCTCACCTCATGACATCTGTTGAGGCTGAAATGCCAAAAAAAGCCCTGTGTAACTACAAAATGGACCTCTCTGTTGCTTGTGTATGTTGAAAAATTTGATTGCAACAGATATGTTTCATGAGATCACATCCTTTTCCAGATACAGAATCACCTTGCTGTTGTTTTAAAACAGTTTTATGACTCATAATGTCAGCCAGAAAGTCTGTTGGTTCAAGAAAGTTTGTATTGATCCTAAGTCACCTAGGCTCAGTAGCTATCTTAAGTAAGACATAGGTACCTCAAGGAGCTTGATAACTAAGTCTTGTTGCTACAGATCATCAGCATGCAGTGGTTTGATTACAATTTCATCACATAACAGTGTTTTTGATGCATTATACCATATTTCTCATATTTGATTTTAGTTTTTTTCTTGGCCAATTCCTTTACTTGATCAGTTTATTCAAACTAATTACTTGGTAAAGTATTAAGTTATTTCAGAGTAAGTTCTAAAATGTGCTCAAACACATGGTCAGATGTGAGTTGAATTGTAGCAGCTTGACAAACTAAAGATCAGCTGAACTGTGGTACCTACCCATATACTTGAGTACCCACCCTACTCAATGAGTGCGCCCTCAGTAAATTCACAGATGACACCAAGCTGGGTGGGAATGTTCGTATGCTGAAGGGTAGGAAGGCTCTGCAGGGATCTGGACAAGCTGGATCAATGGGCTAGCATCAGTGATATGAGGTTTAACAAGGTGAAGTGCCAGGTCCTGCCCTTGGGTGATAACTCCATGCAATATTCTGGGCTTGGGGATGAGTGACTAGAAAGCGGCTTGGTGGAAAAAGACTTGGGGATGCTGGTTGAGAGCCATTTAAACACAAGCCAGTGTGTGCCCAGGTGGCCAAGAAGGCCAACGGCATCCTGGCTGTATCAGCAATAGTGTGGCCAGCAGGACCAGGGCAATGATTGTCCCCCTGTACTCTGCACTGGTGAGGTCACACTTCAAATCCTGTGTTCAGTTCTAGGCCCCTCACTACAATAAATTGAGGTGCTGGAGAGAGTTCAGAGAAAGAAACAGAGCTGGGGAACGGTCTGGATCAAAAGTCTAATAGGGAGCAGCTGAGGGAGCTGGGGGTATTTAACCTGGAGAAAAGGAGGCTCAGGAGGAACCTTAGTATTCTCTACAACTCCCTGAAAGGAGGTTTTGTGAGATGGGGGTTGGTCTCTTCTCCCAAGTGACAAGTGATAGAATGACAAGAAACAGCCTCAAGTTGCACTAGGGAAGGTTTAGACTGGGTGTCAGGAAAAATTCCTGCACCAAAAGGGGTGTCATGCATTGGAACAGGCTGTCCAGGGAAGTGTTGGAGTCAACATGCCTGGAAGTATTTAAAAGACGTTTAGATGTGACATTTGAGGACATAGTTTAGTGGTGGATTTGGCAGTGCTTGTTTAACAGTTGGATTCTATGACTTTAAAGGTATTTTTCAGCTTCAACATTTCTATGATTCTATATTGAATCTCCACTGTTAAGTGACTGCAAAAAAATTAGTATGACATTTTAATGAGTTAGCTTATGTCATCATAACAGCATTAACTGATTATAAGATAACTTTAAATGTTACAAATGTGACCAAAAATATGACTGACATGTTTTAAAATTCAGTCAGAATGGGAATGAACATTAAGTCATGTGGTGTGGCTACACTGGAATCTAAGTTCAACAAGCAGTAACTTGATTGCTTCTAATGATATTCTCAGCTTATGTGTACTTTGTATTAAAATACATTAGAATAAACATTGGTAGAAGTAGTGTAATCAGAAGGAACTATTGTGTTTTAATTTGTAAGGCAGTGGGCTGAAAGTGCACATGCTGGTAGTTACATGAGCTTATGTAATGAGAGGTTCTTTGTTAAGCACCGTATCATGATTGTGTTCACTGATGTGTGTGAATCCTTGTATATAAATACTTATAGGAGATTTCTTCTATAACTTAGGATGTTTCTTACAGCTTTTTCACTTCTGCTTCATAAACAGAAATTGAAGTGGAAATGTAACTACTTTTTACACCAAAGAATGATAAGACCTGTGAGACTGCATTTTAGATCTAATTTTCTATTCACTTACTTTCTGTCATCATTTGTAAGATGATTGCTGGGTCTGTTTGTTCTTATTTTAAATTATATTTGAACCTTTTAACTCAGCATTATTATGATTTTCTTTTAATATCTTAAAAAGAATTTGAAGTCACAGATTGTACTATAGTAGATTTTTAATACAAAGTTCAATGAAGAAATGGCAAGGGTTTTGGATCGAATTCTGAGTTTTCCCGTTCTGTTTCTGGTGCTCACTGTGGCTCTTGAGACTGGATGGGATTCAGATAAAGATTACTACCTCTAAATTTAGTTGACTGTGAATAGGTATCCAGCCTCCTTTGAGAGTAAGTGAAGATCCAGTCAAACCATCTGATGGAGCCTGGAGAGGGAATTAGGTATCCTAGAGAGACACTGCTAAGAATACATCTTAGTGTGAGCTCTTGATAATGTGAACTCAGAACTCTAGACTAGGATTGAGGTGACGAAATATAAGTACCTAATACCATTTCAAGCATGTTAGAGTATCATTCTTTGCTTGCTTGTTTGCAATACAGAAGGCACAGGTCTTCTGTGGATACTGGCTCATATCTTCCAGCTCCTTTTTTGTGTTTTGGAGTGTTAATGCATGTTTTTGAGTGAAAAGACTTCTCAGTAGAAGGTGGTATGTTTCACTTCTGCATTTGTGGCTTTTTCCCATTCTGGAAATATGAAGAAATTACATTATCATTATTTATTTTGAAGTATTTTCTCCAAAAAGAATCACTCAAAAAAGTCTTTCAACACAAAAAAATCCTGTTTCTTTACATGAACATACACATTTCCCATTACTATGCAGCAGTTTGTCAGTTAATCTCTGAGCACGACAAAAATATTCCATAAGTGTCCTGTTGGTTGACAGTTTCTATCAGCGTTAAATAATCATTTCTTTGCACATTGGCTGTCACTTCAGACACGTTAGATTAATCAGTGCCTTTCATAACACCCTTCTGGAAATGGAAGTTCTTAGTGCACTTATCTTTTCCTCTCACTGTTTTCTTCCTCCTTCTTTCTGTACATGTCAGTGAGAGAGAGACTGTCTGAAGACTTTATCTTTAATGGAAATGTTGCTGAATTAAATTAAATGCTTAAATAAACATCAAATAAGTTCTCTAGAGTGGAAGTGAGTTAATATTTTCTGAATGCTGGCTAAACAATAAAGTAAGATTACAGTTGGGCAGTAATTATAAAAACTACTCCATAGGACCAAAAAGATTTCAAACTTTAGACATGACAAAAGCATTGGAGAAAGATTCATTTGAAACTGAGCAAGAAGCCTTTACTACCTTAATCTCTAGACTTTTACAAAATATTCCTAGGTTAGACACTCTGGAACACTTTAGAAGAGAGAGTTTCATGTTTAATCTCTACTTGCTTCAAGCGAAGGTTTATTCTTCAAATTTGCATGAAGTCTGGGGTGGACTAATTTTTTTTTTTTTAGGATTATAACTTTCATATATAATTAACATTGTAAAAATGAGTTAAAAATTCTATTTACATTCAAAAATATAAGTGTAGCTCTTTGATATGTAAGGCTGCATAAATATGTAGCCATTTCTTGATCATTTAGAGCAAGTGGTGACAGAATTATTTATTAAAAATGTATCACACAGTTTGTCTCTTTCTGGCCATAGGAACTAGAGATGTGTTTATCATATTCCTTTTTTTGCTCATTTAGAATAGTATTCATGTCAATGAATAAACATTTTAGGATATAACAATTAAATGATTCAGGTGGGAACATGTCACAGAATGAGTCAAGCCCTGTGCATCTCCATGAATAGGGCAGTGATTCCAGTCCTGGTGTACCTCAAAGAAACCTTAGATTTCATTTAACTCTTGCAGAAGTGAACGAAATTTCTGTAGTCTGAAGTGATATCCTCTGACCCTATCTCAGTAGCAAGAAATATGTATGAATTACTCTTTCAAGCTTCATTAAAAGCATATCAGCAGATGGGTAAACCAGTGAAATCATGCTTCTGTCAGTCACTTTCTACAGGGGTAAAAAAGCACGAAAACCTTAATTTGTCTGAGCAATAACAAAGGAGATACTAAACATTAATCTCTCCCTAGAATCCAGTCATTTCTTTGGAGTGTTCCCTGTTGAAGCTAAGTGTTCTGTTCCTATGAATTACTGGGAAATATCATTTTGTGGCATGTCAGACATAAAAAACTCAGTGTACTCTCTCAGTAAGACTCTATGCACTGTGCAAACTGTTTTCAAAGATGCCTAATCACACCTTCTATTCATCCTGATGCACCTTTGATATGAATGCTCTGAGTGTTACTGGATTCTGCAGGTTTTGTGCTGTAAGAATATACTAGTTTAGCTCTGATTTGTATTGGGAAACACTGTTGTTTGCAGACAGATTAAAAAAGGTAAATATTCAAATGTTTTCAGTGTTTATTGTTCTGAGTAGAAAAAACAGTGGTGTGCTCTAAAACGTATACCCTACAAGGGAACATAAGTATGACTTATGACCACAGTTGCATCTCTTGTAAAGCCACATAAAATACAAGCTGATGCCTCTGTGTCTCTGAGTATACTTGTAAAGCTGATTTGAATTTTACCTTCAGTCAGAATCAATTCTGTTAAAAAAAATACATGGTTGACTCTCTGCTCTTCAGTGACCTCTGAACTTCTCAGTGAACTTCATTTCAATGAGCCATGACTAACTTGACAAAGCAGCATGTTGTCAAGAAGCTTGCTATACTAGAAGAATGAATAAAAATAAAATAAAATAAAAATTCCATCTAGAGAAACGGCCTATACTACAGGTATGTTCTGGGGCTGAAGGCTCATGGACTTGCAGTAATACCTGAATGTTTCTGAAATAGAGATTCTAAAATATTGTTTCCCTTAATTTTGCAGGATTATTTGAGACAGTAGAATGAACCAGTAGAGAATGGAAAAATAAATTAAAAATAATATCTGTAATTGGAAATTCAGAAATTTTTGCTTTACTTGTTCAGCTCCATATTCTCTCCCTGCTTTTAGACTCTCATGCACAGTAGTTGACACTGTCAAGTGTTTAAATATTGTTTATTGGATTTTTCACTGTTTTTAGTTGACAGGGTTTCCAAATTATATGTAGGTATTACTGAAGAATTCCTCTACCTCTTGTGTATTTATTCAGGCAGGTAGCCAAGGTTATCATCTCTATTTTTCTTCATTATGTGTTGGTTTGGTTGTGGGCCGTTTTTTGGGGGTTTTTGTTTGGTTTTTTGGGGGGGGTTTGGCTGATTGATATGGATTATTTTGGGTTTTTTCCCCAAACAGCAAAAGTTCTAATAAAAACTCTAATTTTGCAAGTTAAGTCTAGAATTTCTTCTATACTATAGTGTATTATAGAGCTAAACTAAGCAACATGGTTTGTCTTTTACATTTGGTACTTCTCTCATAATGTTTGTATATTCCTGAATTTGGATAAATTCACATATGCTAGAGACAGATTGAGTCCACAAAATCCAAATCCTAATTTCAAATAGTGGTTCTAATAGTAAGAGCCAATTGCAACATTCTGATCCTTTTCAGTACAGATGTTTAAAATAATGAACTTAATAAAGATTCACACTTACAGATCTTGCATGAAAATGGAGTCAGAGAATCATCGAAAAGCTCTCACAGACATAAAACTAGATTGCAATTCATTGCAAAAAGTTGTTCATAAGAGTAAATTGCAGAATTAAACAGGATTGAACAACATGGAAGTATAAGAAGTTAAAATTAAGTACCAATTTGCAAACTGTAGTAATGACCAAACTACACTCTTTTAAGAGTTGATCTGTAATGCAAATAATCTATGATATGCTGTTTTAGATCTTATCATTAATTTGTGTCAAATTAAATGAGTGAATTCATTCATAGTGTTCATTCAGAATTAAACTCCATTCTTTAATTAGAAGGAAGACTCTGTTTTTATTTTCAGCTAGAGTGCTGAAGCTGGTCAGATATAAGTATTCTCTTCAGTCTCTTTTAAAACATAGATTTCTCCTGAATAAATTGAAATACTTAATGGAATTTAAAAAAAAAAAGTGTTACTAGTGTATTGAAATCATGTTCTTGTCCAACAAAATGGATATAATGAGACCATAAGCAATATAAACTATTGGTAAACTAATTATGAGTTGTGGAACAACTTATAGACTGAAGCTGCTTGTACTGTGATCACTAGCATGTTTCCTGGTATGTTTTTGACACATAAGAACTTATAATATTACAGGTCAGTTGATGGTCATAATTTGCATAATAGATTGCAGAATACTACCCACAATCAGTCTGGATGGAGTCATTCTGGTTTGGGCTGAATTACATTTAGGGGAAAGGGCTAGTAAAGCTTTATAGACAGGAGCTCTGCTGTGCCACTTGAACTCAGTTTTAGAGAACAAACATTGATCCGTTTGTTTCTAGATGTGGCCATGAAGCCCTGCCCATTGGGGACACTGATGGCACAAAACAACATGACTCATACTTTGAGAGGAAATTCTCCAATGGCTAAGCAGGGTACAGATTTAACATCTAATTTTCTGTCTTAAAATGTTTTAGGCCTGTGTTGTATTAAATTTTAAGACAGATAAATAAGACAATGACTTGTGTTCATGAGAGGCATGCTTCTTTCATACTCTGTAAAGTTAGTTGTACCTAGCTCAGGTATATGGTCAGGTGTTTCAAGTTAGGTAAGATTAATGTCCCACTGACATCTGTTCTCTTTTTATCTCAGATGGCATTAGTACACTTGAAGAGGGGAGATAGGTTTACAGTTCTGTGGTCCTTTCTTCTTTTTTGTATTTTCCAGAAGAAAGGCTGAGCAGCCTTAAAAGTCGTGCTTCTAGCACTTTCAAATTATTTTTTTCCGTCATCTTTTTATTCAGTACTAAAGTGTGATATGTTAAATTAACTATAAAATTGAGTTGATTCCAATTAAGATTATGTTGAGTCCAGGTATTAAATAAGAATATTTCATTTTTCTGTCAAGTTTGGGTGGTGAATACTACTAGACTACAGACTTAGAAACTTTAAATTTGCAGGTAAACAAACATAGATACCCATACACAAAGCATGTCAAATACTCTCTTTAGCCACTGTAGGCTGAACAGATCTGATTAACTTTAGTTGAAGTCTGCTATATTCAAGGAATAGTTAATCCTTCTGCAATTCAAATAATCTTTTTCTTTTCCACAGGTTCTTCACAAGAAAAATTTGATTACCGTAAAACATTTTGTATCTTAATTTTAAGACATCTGTTTAGGATGGACTTCAACAGACCTACCTTAAATCACAATGAATCTTTACAGTTCAGAAGTGTTTTATGGGAAAAACATAACCTCAAGATACCCGTCGGGATTTATTGGCATTTTTTTTCCAATGGCAATTATTGATGTGCATTGAAGCACATTAACAGTTTTTAAATGTTACAACAGTCACCACTGTGCATCTCTTCTAGATGTGTATTGCATAAGTCAGCAAATGCTCTTTATCACATCAGGACTGGAGAGTGTTTATCATCCATAAGTCTTTTTGGGAAGAAAAAGGCAGGAAATAATAATTGTATTACAACATTTTTAGAAAGCTAACTGGAGTTTGTCCAAGTTCTTTCTTTAACCCAGATATTTAGAATGGTCACATTGTCCCTATGTAGAATTTTAAAAGGGCCTTAGTAAGAGTGGTATTCATAGATGAGAAATGATCTGTACATTTTTTCTGCCACTTTTCTGGAACACCATAGAAAGCAGGAGTTTATAACATTTATCATCAAACTTTTGGGACATTTCCTTTTCTACAAATATAAAATTGAATTTCCTCAAAATTAGTGTGGGCAGGGAGAAAGAGGAAATACAGATACTAAACTGAAGTCAGTTGCTGGGCTTGTGTCTGATTCACTAAACAGTCTAAAATAAATCATAACTTCTCCAGTTACATTTGGACTGTTCCACAGAATGCTGTAATGGTTCTTTTTCTTATGAGCATTATGAATTAAAGTCTGAGCAGGACTCTAACATCCTGAAACAAGCAAACTGTCTAAATGCAGCGTGTCATCATCTGTGTAAGACAGAAGAAAGAGTGGTGGAGTCTGAAAAAGGAAGAATATTTTAGAAAACATAAAACAGGTCTGTAGAAACTGAGTCGATGTTATAATAAATAGCCTAGATTAGACAGAAAAGCTAAGGAAGAGAGAGAGAAATATTTATTGGCACCTCACCTCTTGTGGCACCAGATTCTCTGGAGTCCTTTTGCATCTAAACTCTGTAGCCTCATGTTTACTTACATCTGACATGACATTTGCGTAAATTGGCAAAGGTCTCAGTTTTACTGAGGACACTTGTAAATCTCACCAGGTAAATGTGAGATTAAAATCAGATACCACTTACCTATCTGGTTGATCTGTGCTCAGAGTGATAAATTGTCAGCCATGAATGCTGGTATAATTTATTCTTGAAAAAATGATTGTAAAAGGGATAGAAAATGGCAAATTCATAATGCCTTCTTGTCACATAGATTGTAATGAGAACAGAAAATATCACAAACTAATTTTTTTCTGGTGAAAATCGTCAAGCTGTAATGAGAACAGAAAGTAGCACAAAATATGTACCGCTTCTCTGAGCTTCCTAAAATGCCATCTCTCTGTTGCCCTCAAATGGCAGTTTCCAGATTCTCTTGGTCTGTTCATTCTACAGTGGTTTTTTTGCTCCCTTAGCTGTTTGTAAGTGGCTCATTAAAAATATGCGGAGATTATAAAAATGTAATGTGGTTGTGCAGTTTTTTCACAAGACATTTTAGAAATATTTTATGCCTTTCATCATTATAAAAAAAATGTAAGATTATGACACTTTCCAGCTAAGCATGGAGAGTTTAAACCAAGTAGAATCGATCTGGGTTGGCTTGAGGAGGGTTGTGGGTGGTTTGGGGCAGCAAATATAAACTGCATTCACATTATTGAGCGGGATTTAAGAAAAGTAGCTTGAGTTTCAAATGCTGCATTATATTTAATATGACTTTTAATAATTTCTAGAACTTCGTTTATGTCTTTTATCTGCTTATAGTCTATTTATTAAGATTGAGCATGACATATTTTCTTACCTCTAGAAATTCTGGAAACTTGGGGAGCAAATTTCCTAATCAGTGGCACAAAAGACTTTATCAAGCATGCATGCTCTGGATAGTCCTTTTGAAAAAAATTTCATTTTCTCACATATTGTTTAAAACAGATTCATATTCAAAAGAAGCTCTTAAAAAATTATAATTGGGCTCTGTGATTCTGTGATAATTTTTCAAACCTGCTTTTTCAGACAGAATCCTTTTACAACAGATCAACAATGACATGTTTTTCAAATCAAACTAGCAAATATACAACTTCCTAGAGAGTTCATCAGGTTTTAGAGAGGAAGCTCTAAAGACAGATTAGCCAGTCCTACAGACAAGCATTTTTCTTTAAGTGTGTTTTTACCATACTTACTGCTGTTATATAATACAATGTAGTTACCAAATTATGATAAATAGAGCAGCACTCATTTCCTCTTTTTTAAATCATCATTTTTTCTGAGAAGGATCATTGTTGATGGAATGAGACTAAAATGTGTTCTTTGTAAACTTGTAGCCACCTGAGTCCTCTGGGTTCTGTTGTGCTTCTTCCTCCAGCAGTTAGGTTTCCCAATTCTTTTCGGTGATGCCTTTTTGTGAGCATTGATCCTGTCAGGCCTTGCACTGTGGTACAGTCTGTTTTCCACAACTTCTGTAATTATTGACTTTTGCTGAACTTTATTCAGTTTTTGTTAAACTCTTAAACCATTTCCTGCTTTTATTTTTGTGTCTGCTTTTTTAATCAGTTCATTTGGTTTGTTGATTTAATTCAGGGAGTGCTTTTACGTAAAACCAGACGAAAACAGGCTTACTTCTTCTCTGTCTTCATGTGTTCAGCAAAGTTTATTCTGCAATTTCCTATATAAAATTTTGTCATAATACTCAATTTTGTTGCAGATATGGCTTTGTTTTTGTACTTTCATAATCAACCTTGTCAATTAAATTCATTAATGATTATTGACAGCAATACTATTCCCATAAGTCATTTCTAAGGAATGTTTTGGCAATATTATGCACCATCTACAAATTAGTTCTGTAAGATGCAATGTCCCATGAAGAATTTATTGGGCAAATAGTCTATTAGAAGGAGAGAACTGAAAAGAGCTGGTACTATCTGAGTGAGCTACAGATTTACTATAATACATTATAGTTGTAATGTACATTTTTAACTATGCTGGAAAAGTAACTAATGAAGCATTAAACGATAATGTTTTTTCTAAGTGCCAATGTAGCATAATCAGGGAGATTGAAGCAAAATATTAATAAATAAATGAACCAAGATAAAATGGATCTGTCAGACTGGTTACACAGGTAAATGTTCAATCAGCAATAAGATCTCTTACAGAAACTAAGAATGGCTAAATACATGAATCTAGGTAGGCATTTTGGGTATGATTTCTTTTTCCAAAAGTCACTATGGAACAAACAGTCAGCTGAATTAGTATTTGGACAAACTTTTTTTTTTTGCAGATACCAGTGTAATATAAACACTTTTCTGTTGCAATTAATTTTTTTTAAATTGGCTTACATGATTCTAAATTTATACTACATCATATCTGAAAAGATAGCAGTAGAAACTCAAGATTTTTTGAAAAAAAAGTCTGCTTAGTTGTTTGTGCAGAATAATTAAAATGATTGCACCCAAGTGCCATTTTAAAGAAAAAAGATTACGTCTGAAGTATTGGGTTTATATTAAATGCAAATGATTGGAGGACATGATTTTAACTGCTTTGATGTACAAAAGCATTCAGTTCTGCACACTGGAAACTGCTTCCAGATCTGCCCTTGAAGACAGATGTGAACTTTCCACTTCATTGCCTAGAGATGTTTTTTTGAAAGAGCTCCATAAATGGTTCATTTTACGAGCAGACTGCATATTATTCTGGTGTCAAAGGCTTGGGAATTGATTACATGGACTATAATACAGATATGATAATTTCTGTTGTGTTTTAGGATGTAATTTGAATTCTCTGTGCCATACATCCGGAATTATGATCTCTGTGATACACTCTTCATGCATTTATATCTGCAGCTCTCCATAACCCACGCTGACAAAGACTCTTGCTTTCTAAGGTTATTTAAAAATTCTATCAAATTACAGTATAATTGATTTTTTTGTTTTTACTCAGGCAGATGCATGTTTTACTAAAAGGTTTGGCTGAAAAATATGGTTGAAAAAAATAGAATGTAAATGAGAATTCCTAATTTAAGCTATGTAGTTGCATAAACTATGAGTAAGTTTCTATTCTAGAAAGGTCTTTCTTTAGAAGAAAAAACCAAATTATATCCTCGTTTTATAAATTATGAACTAAGGTGACAATGAAGTAGCTAAATTGTTCAGGTACCACAAAGCCAAGAACTGAAAAATGATTTTGAACAGTTTTACGAAAAAGCTGTTGTGTTTTTTTGCTTTGTTTTTGAGGTTTCTTTTGGTGGTGGTGGTGGGTATTTTTGTTTGATTGGATTGGGTGCATTTTGTTGGTTGGTTAGTTGTCTTGGTTGGTTGGTTTATTTCATTCATTTTTGGGGGGTTTTTGTTGAAATTGTGATAATTTTAGAAAAATAAGGAGATTTAGAGATCACCAACAAAACCCATTCCACTGTTTTGTTTTGGGACATTTGGATTTTTTTGTAAAATTCTATTTCATTGGGTTTAGACCATTCCTTATAGGAGTATCATGAGGTGAGTGGAGAGGTTATAAACAGCAGAAAAATGTCTCTGAAGAAGAATAAAGGAACAATAAAAGTGGCTGTAACATTTTTGCTCAGGATTGCTACACAGAAAAGTGGAGGTGCTACCTGAGTAAGACCCTCACTTTAATCATCAAAATTCCATTGGCCATGTGTGGGCTTTCATAGCCTGTTGAATAATGATGAACACAATTTTCCATTAACAATCTTCTTCCAGCCAAAAAAAATGCTGTTCAGCTTCTTTTCCATCTCCTTTTTTTTCTCTCCCCCTCCCCACCTCCGTATGACTAGAGAGAAGAAAGAAAGAAAGATATACAAAACTTATGGAGGAGGAAGTTTTGGGCTTTGGGGTGGATTTTTGGGAGGTTTTTTGCCTTTTTTTTTTACTTTTCACTTTTCATCAAACCACTGAGAGCTATTGACTTCTTTGTCATTTTTATCTCCAGATGTTTGTTCTTGACTTAAAAGAGAACATACAATTAAATTAATGAGGATCTGACATTAGTATCACTTATCCTGGAAGACTGAGGGTTGGATCATGTTATCTATGATGTAAACAGCTTCTTCAAAATAGACTGTTTCAAGGATTGAGCAAATGCTTCAAAATTAATTAAGACTTGAAAATTGACTTTTAATGAGAAAATAAGATCAGTCTATTTTGAATAACAGCAACACATTTGACAACATAAAACTTCAAATAAATGTTGCTCTTATTTGTTTATTTGTTATTTATGTTAAGGGGTTTTTTTTGGCATTTTGAGTTTTTTAATAGGGGATAAAAATACAGAAATCAATCCAAGATTTGTAGAATTAAAATTTTTGGTTGTTTTTGTGACAGATGTTAATATTTTGGGTGTAGAACTAAAGTAAGAGAACTGTTTGCTTCTGAAATGACAGAGTAAAAAGAGCAGTTAACTTTAGAACCCAGTAACACTTTATATAAAAAGTATTTTAAAATATTTCTAAAACTCTTCAACAATTTTCAATTTATCTAAAGTTTTATTACGGACACTTTAGCATCAAATACCCTTTTAAAACATGGTTCAAAACAGGCCATGCTTTCAAGATAAAAGTTAAGCTTTCATGCAGTTTCTTCTGACATTGTAAGAATGATACAAATATTAACCACAAGAATAAGGTTTGTCAAACCTGACATAAGGTACAAAATTATTAAGCATGAATACATTATGTATGATAGTAGTAATAATAATAATAATAATAATAATACAATAAATACAAATAAAAAATGTGTGATTTCAAAGTAGAGCCATATTTATTACATTTCTAGCATTATTCCTGCAGAGGTTTATGTAGTTTAAACCAAAAGCTATTTTCATGACGAGTATTGGTGATACTTGTTGCCAAAAGGGACTGTGAGTATAACACCCATTTACAGTTCAGCTACATGATATTGGAAAGTGCTGAGCTTGTATCACATGCATCTTGGTCTTGCATCACTTCCTTTAAAGATTATATTTTCAAAGTTTTAATATGCTTCTTTAGAAAGGTAGGTATAATTAAAATTCATGTTGTCTTTAGCTTTTTTTTTGTATTTTTATACCAACACATAAAAAAAATCAATGGATAGAGAAATTATTGGAACAATAATCTTTGAAGAGAGAGAAGTTTCCACCCTTAGATTTGATTATCTTTCTAAGAAATGCTGAAAGATTGAGAATAGAAAACTCTTGGTGAAACTAGAAGGATTTTGGCATTAAAGAATCAAATCTGTTGAGAATAATGGCCCCTTTTGGACATAAAACTCTGTGAATATAGTGAGTTTGTTTGGCTTCCTGTGTGCTGCATACATGTGTATGTGTGTAGATGTCTGTCTGTGTATCACTCATGCATATATGACTCTAAAATTATAGATTTGCCCTTTTCATGAAAAATTTTTGAAGATGTATGAATTTATCCTCTGTCTTCTCATCAAGGGGAAATTCTGAATCAGATAAACTATATAAGTAATTGTGTAATTAGTATTAAACTTGAGCTGAATAGTTGCTTTGAGAGGATTTTTTTTCCTTCTCAAGATAGCAAAATGAAGTGAAAGTGCGACCAAGGAATGCAAGGAGATAATTTTGGAGGCACGTCATTTCACGCTATCTGTGTAGGGTTTTTTTCCCACTTTGCAGTCATTAAAGCAGTACTGTGTGTATTTTGAGACATGAAAAACTTAATTTTAGAAGTAAAACAAATAATTTTTAAGCATAATGTGTCTATCTCTTGCATTGCAGGTCCATTGGGAAATGGAGTACTCCTACTGTAGTTCAATTCAATAATTTGGGGCCTTGCCCTTACTTCCAAGGAGCTGTGACAGATTTATTGACACTAATGGGACGGAAAAATAAAGTCCCCACATTCCACAGTTTGTTTTTTTCTTTTTCCTAGCAGTTAAGATCTGTCTTTTCCTCTTATGTTTAATATTTATATTGAGAGTTAGCAGTATTTTGTTCTGGGCAGATTTACATGGGTTTAGATTATTTGGTATTTTCTTTGCATAATTTTATGGTGTCTCCTGAAAGTAAACTCAAGCTTATTATGCGTGATTGCTGGAGTATATAGGATTTATTTGCACATTAAACACCAAGAAAACATCTGCTTTAAGTCATACTATAGCATTACAGTATGTTATGCTTCTAAACAGATTGTACTCATGTTTCTGTATGAAATATTGAGAAGAATTTTTAATGAATATTGGTCTGAAGTTTCCCAAGAAAAGTGTTTTATTTTTAATTCTTCTTGTACATATTTGCCAGACTATGGGAGAACACAGCATGCTCCCCTTGTTTGAGTTACAATTTTTGACAGGATTTTCTTGCTGACTAAATGGTATATTCCTTTTTAAGACAATCTTTCCGATATTTTCTATTGTGTGGTGGCACAAGGGCAAAATTGGAGGCAGGAAAGTGCAAGGTCAAAACAATGAACAGGACATACAGAAAAGATCATTGTCCCTTAAAACATGTTACCACAGTCCTCCTGAGAGCTGATCAGCAGAAACCTCAAAGGAGGATGAAGCCAAGAGACTAAAACCCTTGTTTTTTTCCTTTTGCACCTGCACCTCATCTCTCCATTTGCCTTTACCTAGACTTTGTACTGTGTTGCCTCAAAGCTTGGGAATTTGCCTCTAGTCAGTGAAGGCAGCCACACCTAATGATAAAATGTTATTCTGCCGCATGTGTTGCAAAACCAGGGAGTGACTATTTCTGTGCTCTGGTGCTCTGCCATCTCTGCACAATGCCCATGGCAGGGAGGTCAGTATGGTTTTCACCTCCTCATTTTGGGTGTTTAGGAGAAATGTCCATTGGGAAGAGCTCAAGAAACTGCTGGAAGGCCTGTGTGCTTCTCAGCATGTACCATATCACACAAAGCCATGGTCATTCTGCACAGATGTCATATCTATTTCCTTTGTTTACTTCTTTTATCTCGTTACTGCCCTGGCAGCTTCCAGTGTATCAGAAAATGGTTGCATGCAAACTTCTTATTGTATCTGTAGCTAATAATTAATATAATTTTCCAAAGCCAGGTAAGGGACTTGCCTTCACTTTCTGCTGGACCTCTGTTCTCTTCCTTGAGAATAGTGTGTTTCCTTGACTATGAATTAGCCTCCATTTTTTTGTCTGCTTGTTTCTTTGCCTGTCTCCCTCATTTTCAGACACCTAGATTCCAATATCATTCACATGACGCTGAAAGCAAACATTATACATAAATCATTGCTAATAAACTGAAATGATAAAGCCATGTAAAATAAACATAAGTGATAAAACAGATGTATACACTGTGATTCTGATTAAAAAGATGAAGAGACGAACTGAAAAGTGGGAGTTAGTGGAAGTGTCTTGAGCTATTTAGAGCTTTCAAATATCAGACCATTTTTTTAAGTATCAGATTACAGATTTAGGTCCTTTCTTCAGGCTACTATTTTAAGAAAGGTTTATCATTAGACTTTAGTGTAGGCTCTGAGCAAATCTCAAATTCATCCTTGAAGTGAGGTCTGTGTGCAGCACAGTTTGCTGCAGGCTCTCTCCCTAATCAGGAATAGATACAATAGTCAGACCACCAGCATTGTTCATATCTGGGGAGAACATCCCATAGTCTGCTGAGTGAGTTGGAGTAGCCAAGGCCATAACTTTATCTCCTCAGTTAAGTATTTAAAATTTAGGTTAGATGAGACTGGATGGAGCTAGGAGTTAAAAAAAAAAAAAAAATTAAAAACCCCTTTTATTCTTTAAGTGCTGACATCTTTGTTCATAGCATTTTACTTGAAGCATGCAGATCCTTCTTCATAAAACAATTAGTGCATTAATAGATAAAATGGGGACAAAAGACATACACATTTCATATGTCTTAGCGGAGATTTTTTGGTTTTGCAAAGCATATTGTTGGGGTGAACTGTACATGTTAGTTTTAGGATTATCTGATTTGCAAGAGCAAACAAAATGCAAAAGTGACTTTTCAGAGCAATGATGTATATCAGTTGTCTCTGTATTTCTATTGGGGATGACCAAAATAAGAAGTTTTTACAAAGAGTGTTCGAGGTGTTTGTATATATGACCCATTAAAGTTCAGATAGAAAGGTTGCATTTGTAGTTGATAACTGTATATTGTGACATGTAATAAAAAGAACAGTTCTTTTTGCTACAGAACCTAGTTCCATAGCTAAACTCTTGTTTTTGAACAAAACCAATTTTCTCTAGACTGTCTGTTAAAGGTCAGCCTTGAACACAGAATTGAATAGACCACAAACTCTTCAGGGGATGGTGGTGTTTGTTGTTTCAGTGCCATCTGTGACACTGGACATTTTGTCAGTTCAGAACAAATAATAGCGATGATGGGATGGGAATACTCACGTATTCTGCTGACCAGTTGTGTGGGGAATAGTGATTCAGCTTCTAGGAAGCACAGAAAACAGTTACTCTTTGAGACTGTTGTAATAAAGGGTACAAAGGAGCATAGTGAGGCTTCTCAACATCTACATATAGCCAGAAAGGATTACAATAGCCTAATATTTTTAAAGCTCTGACTAAACTGGTTTATAAAATAACTATTTAATAAAACTTTATTTTTACCATAAAATTATGACTTCAGACACTAACACAACCTTGGATGTCTTTGGTCTATATGATCTACAGAGATCTTTAAGAACTACAATTTTATCAAAGCAAGTTAATAATAGCATCAATACAGGTCATATGCTCCTATTCATTAATGTACAACAGCGTAGTCCTTCGTCACGTATGCAAGCAAACTGAAATTGTTTCAGTCATTTAAGTGGGAATCTCCTTAAAAGAACCCATGAAAGAGAATGTCACTGCAACAATTTTAATCTGACTCTGGTTGTCAGATAGACACTGAAATATGTTTATGAATGTAACTATTATCTTCTTATGCTGCAAGAAGATTCTATTGTCATTTGTATGTAAGAACAGTAAGCTGATTTTCATGTGTATTTTGTTGTAAGAATCAATATTAAAAAATATCTTAAAGGTTTAATAAACAAAAGATTGGCCTTTGAATGATGCACATATCCACTTTATTATTTTTTCCTTCACTGAGGTTGTTTTTGCCATGGTAACAGAAGTGGTCACCAGAGGTAGTAAAGTAAAGCTTGATTGGAATTTCTCTCTGTAAGACTGAGGAGGAAGGGTCATGCCTTTGTTTTGGGCAACAGCACCCCTAGAGCTAAACCTGCCAATACAAAGGAGGACTTCCGGTCATTTTGTTATAATGATGCATGAAAAAAAGGAACAAACATATTACAGTGCAGTTAGATGCAGAGTAAAAACAAATACAGTGATGTTCCCCCCTCCTCAATAAAAAAGCAGTTATTTTTCCACAGCTTTGGTTCTTTTGCATCTGTGATGGTGTATATATACACCAGGGATACATTTTTGTGCACTGAGAGCATAATTCTAAGCCTCTAAGGGACTTCAGCAAAATAACTAAGGGAAACTAAAGTATACACAGAGACTATACACATAAAAATCGCATTATCTATTAAATTTAATTGCTAAAATAAAAATTCCCATACAACAGAGCAGTTGCTGAAAATATACAAAATTTGAGCTTTTTCTTGAAGATGCTGAGATGTATCTTGAAGTAAGATAAGGGTATACACATTTCAGAATTGCCATCACTTGAAGTAGGTCATCTTTGTGTTGTCATATTCTGTATTTCATCTATATGTAATTGAGTGAAATACTCAGCAGTCCTAACCCTATTAAAGTTAAGGAGCAGATAATTCCTGACACATGGGAGAAGTACTGATTCCTTTGTACTCTTCTGGTAGTCTGCTGCAGTATTTACAACTCTCTTCCTTTATCACTTGGTGTGGAAGAAAAAGAGATCATTGAAAATAACTTATTTCATAGTTGTGATGGCTTGTAAGTAAACATATCAATTAGTGACAATAATGAGAGGCTGAGATAACTTGGTCTATCCTCAATCACATACGAAAACTCTTTGAGAAAAAGATGAAAGATGATATTTTGTTTTGCATTGTTTATATAACAATCTCATCTTGGTTGCAACTTCAGCAAATATAAAAAGCATTCTTAAACTGAAAAGGTAATCCCTTCCTCCTTCTGTTGACAAACTTCTTTATTCTGCAGGGATTTTTACAGTTGTTTTTTCTAATTTGATGCTTTAAATTCATCTGAACCAGTTTTTGGGGATTTCTATGATCTCTCTTTGGTGGCCAAAAGACACCTTGATGTTTAAAGTCAACTAAATTCACTGAATCTATTTAATGTTAGTGATACAACACATTCTGCTCATGAGTGCTATTACAGAAATGCAGTTTTTAAAACTGGTAGGATTTCATGAATCATTGAGTGATTTTGTTGGCAATCACATCATATACTGAAATTTACTCTGTTTCTCTGTACCACACTCCTATTGTATCATACTCCAAATCACTAATGGCAAGGAAGGTCTTCTAATTTCAAAGCTAAATTTGTCCATGGACAATTAATATCCATTTGGTTTGCAGCCAATATACCTTTCCTCCCGTGTAAGTCATATTTGTGGGATTCATTTCCCTAGGTTAAATTAGCCAAATTTTTCTAACCTTTTCTCAAAAAATCAGCCATCTGACTAAGCATTTGTTTGCACAGCATTTCTGCACTTGGGGTGGAATCCAAAAATAAGTTTAAGTTCCTAAGTGATATTTTGGACAAAATTTATGTGTAAATTCAGGACAATAAGCCTGGAAAACTGCCTGTGACCTCAACAGACACGTATCTGGAAAAACCTTTCTGCATTTTTTCTAATTCTGGATGCCATAGAGGCTCCACTGTGGACCCTGTCTCTGCCAAACTGGCTGCTTTTAGGCAGTTGCATCCTGCCTGCTTACCACTGTTTGGATAGAGAAAATGTGGGATTTTAGTATTTTATTTTTGTATTTTTTTTTCTGCCAGATCTAATATCTGATTTGGTGGTCATGCTCTGAATATTTATGTTTCTCTATCAGTCTATGTGACATTGGTGGTAACTTTTTTATATGCAGGTCTAGCAATTTGAACATTTCCCCTAGGGGTAGGAGATCTAAGTCCTCAGTTCGTGTGAGATTTGAATTTGTAGATCACACATCCCAAAGAAATACTAAAGCCAGAATTCCCATTCTAGATGGGAATGTAGCCTTCCCTCTCTGCACTGATTTGTTCAGGTAATGTCTACCACATGCAGAGGGACACAGCAAGGAAGATGTACAGACTTGAGGAGTACAGAGTGATTTGTGGATGAATACACACAGCAGATAGATACCAATGAAGAGTTGTTAATATTAAAATACTCGCCACCCAGTGGGGCCCTTGGATGGTGTCTGCTGGCCAGACAGTCACCAGTCAGGTCAGCAAACATCAACTTCTCCACCTCCTTGGAACATACCAGCAAACGTTTGTGATTGCTATGTTGTTACCATCCACTTCTCTGTATTTTCCATTTGGCTTTGTACCGCTTCATGTCAGTAAATATTTTCCTGAATTTTTCTCCCTGTGACACTATATGGTTTTACTCTTTTTTTTTTTTTTTTTTTTTTCCTTTTTCNACCTTTTTTGTTTTTTTTTTTTTTTTTTTTTTTTTTTTTTAACATTTTCTGACATCACCTGGCTTTCTCTAAAATACCATCTCAGCAGGCTTTTTCTCAGTGAAACTGAGCTGAGGACTCTCAGCTGTGCTGTACCAGCCTGGGCCTTGAATCAGACACCTGAACCTCTGAGCTGAGCCTTTCAAGAGTTCCTTCACTCCTTTTGTTTGCAGAAAGGGCCATTCTGTAACAAGCAGGGCAGACCTCTTGCTTGATGACTGAAAAACGGACATTCACGATGAATGTTAGATGTCTGCCCTTTTCATAATGACATTTGTTTATTACAAAATTGAGTGAGGAGAACATTATGACAGAGCTACTTTGTTCTGTCCAGCAATATTGGGTCGTAGGGGTTGCTGAAAACATAGTGAGAGAGCCATGGATTCAAAATATTAAAGCACTCGTATCACTTGTAGTGCCAGTCATAGTGTCTACCGCCAGTTCAGGAACCAAAGAGTGTGAAGAATTCTGTAAAGAACTAAGAAGATTTATCTAGTGGAGACTGCTAAAAGAAGATGATGTCCATTTCCCAAGTCCTAATAAATTTGGGTTGACAGGCTAACTGAATAGATAGCCTTAGGGAAAAGCTTGCATTCAGGGCATGAGGTTAACTGAGGAAAAGACAAGTCTAAAACTGAGGCATATGACTTCATGGTACAAAATTTGATTTTACAGAGAGCCATTCTGACAGAATCAGGAGCTAGAGGCCTGGTGCTGTAAGAAGATTTTTGTAGGCTCTTTTGTGATCAAATATCCACATGATAATAAAAAAAACATTATATGAAACACTTATAACTGTGGGAGTAGTATTTCCAATGCCTATATAGCAGCACTGAAAAATAAACTGGTAAATAGATGCAGATATTGAAAAAGTCCAAAAGGACACTGGCAAGGTTCATTAAATCACTGGATATCTGGACAATTCCAGGTCATTTCCCTACTATCACATTCATCAGTATGGCAGGGAGGCAAGACTGGTGGTTCCATCTTTTGACAAAAATTAGTTCATTTTGCCAGTCTGCTCATCATCAAGTTCTTTTCCTCATGTTGTCATTATTTTCCTTTTTAGAAGTTATATCATGTGCTCTGCACAAAGCATAGTCCTTGAGTTGCAGAAATTTACTCCAGGGAAAAGATACTAATTAGGGACAGTGAACAATGGAAACAGTGACTGGGTAACTGTTTTGGGTATTAAACACTTAATACTTTTACTAGAGTTGCTAAAGTTGTTATAGGCAGTTCAAAGAGCTGAGTCTGTGAAGGATTTAAATGAGGGAAAGGGAAGTGACGATGAATCTGAGAAGGAGCAAGTGTATGAGCAGTGAGTAAGCTGCAGCTGAGAGGTACTAAATGAGATCTGCATAATCAGCAGAGCTAGGAGAAGAGCTGAAAAGAAACAAAGATAGAGACCCTAGAAACTGGATATGGATATAAGGAAATGAAAATAAAATAGGTCAAACAAATGGTAGTGCAAAAAGAACATGAATTTAAGGTATAAATTAACATGTTCATAAAGAATATCTATATAGAAGTAATTTTTTGAACCACGGATTATTTCATGGCAGAAGCCAATTCATTATGTTTTTATGTAATTAAAGATGGCTAAGGCTAGATTCTGAGAAGCTTAATACATTTAAATACTGTCTTATTCTCATGCTCTGTGCTGACTGAAGCTATACTACCACAAATAATAATGGCATTATTTCTGCTTACATTGTGAAATGAGCATTTTTCAGGCTGAATGGATAAAGCAAAATCTGCCACCTTTTTTTTGGGTTTAAAATATTTTGGGCCCTCCAATATATTTTATAAAATAACTATGACAATTATTTCACCAACTTTGTAAATTGATCTTCACAAACTTTATGAGAAAACAATCTCTACTATGAAATTGGATCTTTTTCAGTAGTCTATTTATGCTAAATTTCATCTAGTATTTTCAGTCCGTTGCAGACTTATATTAATAATATCATGATTTTCTGTGGGGCAAATTTGTTTCCTGGAGCATTGCTTCTATTTTCAGTTTATAAAAGACAGTACACAACATATTTATGGCTTCCAATGCTGTTTTCTAGGAAAAGAAAGGAAACTATGGTAATAGTTCCAGATAAACCCATCTAAAAGTAATATTTGCAAGAAAAATGAGTTATATTTTGCACATTCATTAAGAAAAAAAGCTTATATTTGCATTTCTTAATTAGTGCTTTCCAAGCAAATGATGTGTAGTTGGAACACTTTAAGTCCTATGGAGGAGGATAGTAGATCCTGGAGGATTGATTATGTTTAAATGCTTTTTTCAACAGAAAAACTAAGCCAAAATTATATTTAATAGTCTGATACAGAGCAACATTCAGTTTGGAGTTGCAAAGGACATAGTAACTGTTACGGGAGACAGCTGATTCAGCTGATAAACTGCATTTATTGGGATAATATTATCAGGTACTATTAATAAATATTTTTTGTGTCAAGTACTAGGACTCACTGGTTTGGTCATTTCTAAAAAAGTAGAATAATAAATACGCAAGGCAATTGTTTTGATGCCTTATCCTAGGCTTAGAATTAAAAGCCAAACACAGTTAGAGGGAAAAAGGGTTTTACCTCGGTATTTATTTAAGGATCCTCTGGTGCACCACATCCAGGTAGAAAGCACCCCTGAATGCACACCAAAAGTGCACACCCGAAAGATGCCCACCACAAGATGCACACACACGATGATTCACGTATACAGTTACAGATCTTGCACATCAGCATATCTATCAAAGATTCCCCAATGAGAGGCTCAAGAGAAGCCCCCGTCCTGAGGAACCTTCCCCCTGGATGGGCCTATCTTGGTTTACAGAATGTGTTCTGGAGAGGACCTTGGTGTCTGGGGCTTTCTGACCCGACTTCGAGGTTTTCAAGATGTTTAGTCTCCTGGCTTAACGGAACTTTGGGTCTAAGCTAGTTATCAGACTTGGGGAATTACAAGTATGTGGGCTAAAAAGCACTAAGGATACATGCAAAGCTGTGTAAAAGGGTATGTGGAAAGGTATATGAGAGGGGTATATGAAAAAGCAAAAAAATCATCATGGCATCAGTTTGATGACCTGAATGATAATGCATGCATTCTTGCTTTGCTTGTGCCTGAAAGAAAATTTGTCAGACAATTTTATACATTAAATAGCCTCTCCTTAGTTGCGTTTCCATAAAACTAGCCCATATGAGCTTTTCTTACTTAAGACTTTTGTCAAATCATCTGTGTTTCTTGTAATTTATATATCACTTATAAAAATAGCTGGTCAGCTATTTTAAATATAGATTTTAATGTACAGTATACAACTCTTATCCACCAGTGAAGCTCATTTTGCACTAGTGAAGTAAACCTTCATTAGCTATTCTAGTATCCAGAAGAGTCTGGGTTTTTTATTTCCTTTCAGTATCTATCTGTGCTTAAAATTTTCTTTTGCTATTTTAAAGGAACTATAAACCAAATCCAACTGGAAACAGTGTGATTACTCCTCTCATGTAGTAGCTAGGCAACTGGGAACAAGATCTTTTGCACAGATAGAAGCACTTGTCCTTTTTCTGATTTTCTGGGAAGAAGAGCAAAAGAAGCCAGTGTGCAGCAGGGATTTAGCGGTAAAGTGAGCAAAGAGGTGATCTTCCTGTTGAGTTACAGCCATAATAAATTTATACACTGATACCTATACAAAACTTCAAGAGGGGATTTCTGAAGAGAAACACAGAGAGCCGTGAGTGCCAGTTGGTCCCCTTTTACTCTGTTTTGCAAAATTATAGGGACCTACTGATAGATTATAGAGGCTTTAGAAAGAAATATATGTTAGAAATGTATAAGCAAACTTTGTACATATAGGTCATCAATACTTTGGAAAAATGTCGTTGCTCTTAGTTTTCGTAGTGTCTTTTTATGTTTGTTCATCTTGGCTTTCTGGAATCTGACATGCTCCATTTCTGGAATGGTGCTATGGATCTTCCTGCAAGAGCAGGAAAGAAAGGAAATAACTTATCAGTATGCATAGCATTCAGATTGAAAGAATTCAACTGTATCAGCTGAAAACACTGTATGATTTTATTGTTACTTTTTCAAATAAGTAACTTCACATGTTTGTTGTATCACAGGTACAGGAATGGCTGTGCTTACATTGCCAGACCCAAAGGGCAATGTCGGGACAACTTGGAGATATGGGCAAGGTGCCACTTCCGAAAACAGGCCCTTCACAACCAACATCCAAACCACCTGCTCCTCCTCAAAAACAGCCTATGCCTGCTGTCTCACATTCCCCTCAGAAGACTTCCACACCGCCTACTCCAGCAGCAGCAAAGCCGAAAGAAGAACCAGGCATTCAGAAAGAAGCTCCAAAACTTCAGCAGGGGAGATTGGAAAAAACATTGTCAGCTGATAAAATCCAGCAAGGAGTTCAAAAGGAAGATGCAAAACCTAAGCAGGGAAAACTTGTCAAGACACCCTCAGCTGATAAAATCCAGCGTGCTTCTCAGAAGGAAGACCCAAGGATTCAGCAAACAAAACTGACAAAGACAGCCTCCTATGACAGAGTTTTGCATGAAGTTCAGAAGGAGGATGAAAAACTTCAAGAAGCAAAGCTGGCAAAAACATCCTCAGCTGATAAAATTTTACATGGAGTTCAGAAGGAAGACATAAAACTTCAAGAGGCAAAATTGGCAAAGATACCCTCAGCTGACAAAATTTTACAGGGAATTCAGAAAGAAGACTCGAAACTCCAGCAGATGAAAATGGCAAAGGCACTGTCAGCTGACAAAATCCAACCTGCAGCTCAGAAGGAAGATGCACAACTTCAGGAGGTAAAATTGCCAAAGGCAGCTTCAGTTGATAAAATCCAACATGGAATTCAGAAAGAAGATATAAAACTTCAACATGAAAAAATTAAGAAAACTTCATCGGTGGATAAAATCCAAGAGGAAGGTCAAAAAGAAGAAACAAAACTTCAGCGAAGGAAACTGTCAAAGGCACCTTCAGCAGATAAAATTCCCACAACAACAACTGCAGACCAAAAGAAACCCCTAAGCACGTTGGAAGAAGATAAAGAAACTATGCTCCCGGAAAAGAGCACACCACATCCAGAAGACAAAAAAGAAGAAATTACAGCTGAGATTAAAGACCATGTAGCTGAACACAAAGCAGAAGTTGAAGCACCTTATAAGGGCCTGCAAGCTAAGGAGCAAGAAGATGTTAAGAAAGCGGATTTGACAACTGGGATTTCACAAGAGGTTTTGAAAGCTGAAAAAGCTCAGGAAAAAGAAATTCCCATTCAAATAGCGCCTTTGCCAGGAACCGACCACGTGGAAGCAGTGAGAGAAAAAATAGTAAGTGTTTTTCTCCCTCCCACATCCCTTTTTCCCTTTTCCCAATTTAGAATCTGATCCTTACAGACCCTCTCCTTCCTGCTTTACTGTTATTCTCTTTACAAGATGGTTCTAAATGATAAAATCAATGACTCCCATTGAGTGAAAGTTTCACCAGTTAGTCTTATGCTCTACATGCACATTTCAAGACTTCTTGCCTGATTTTAAGTCTCCAGCAGTTAAGCATTTGAAACTAAGGCAGAACTCCTGTTTAATAATTTTTCCAATATTTCAGATTTATTTACCTTGATCTCTAGACTCTCCAGACTTTGAAGATTAATTGTTGAATTGGAGTGTTTTCATAGTTCTCAATCCCAAAAGGGAATGATCTGAGAGGGTAAAGTGTACAGTACTCTGCAATAGCGAAATATAATATAAATTTCAGGAATACTTTGTGGTGCCTGAACATGGTACGTTAAAGTATACAATCTTTAAATCTTTTTACTATTTAACTGGCTTACCTCATATAGATAAGTACTTTCAGGTAGGGTTCTTGTGGGCTCTCAAGTCAGAGGAATGGGTGAGTTTATGATACCATGAACTGGAGGTCTGCATTTCTTAAATAAATGCTTCTGCTAGACATGAACTCATCACGAAGTCACTTTATCAGCTGAAGTGAATAACATGCACAGTTTGTTGAGAAATGGAAAATTAAGGGGTTTTGTATCAACAGTGCAAATTAGGTGCTGATTATTACGTTATAAAAGTAGGAGTAGGCTTAGGGAAAGTGTTTAACCTTTGCCGGAATTATGTTTTCAAATAATCCCAGTCACAAAGGTCAAGGGTTTGGTTGGTTTTTTTTTGTTTTATGTATTTCCTGGTGGTAACCAAGGTATTTGGACAGAAAAATATTCTAATTCAGAAATTATGATCTGGAAAATACTATTTTTATGAACCAAATCTCCTGTCTGAAGTATACCTGCTATCACATGTTATGTTTACTGCTCTTGATCATATCAAGAGTTATGGTGTATGACTATGCTGATGGAATCCCTGAATTATGCTTAGAGTAACATAGCCAGAAATCCTACCTTTTGGACCAAACAAAAAGGAGATTTGGGAAAATCCTATTTCAAATTGTTCAGCATTAAAAATAAAGAAAATGTCTCACCTAGCTTGTACTTAGTAAAATTAATTCTGATTTATTTTTAGTTTTTCTTTATTGAAGTACTTCAGTGTTGTCTGTGCTGTCCATCAAACATTGCTAGATACAGCTCTTCCCAAGAGAGCATGTGATGAAAGTGGAAGAAGTGATACCAATTTAGATATCACACATTGATTCCATTTCACTAGGTGAAAGACAACATGTAGACATTGAAGAATATAATTTACATGTATTTCAGCTAGGTATATTTTTAATTAGGGATGAAAGGGAAAACCTTTTTGCACTTGACAAACTGCTGTCATTTGATATCCATTTCTGTGGAAATGGTAGTTACTAACTTGTCTAGCTTTCCAATAAGATAAGCAATTTTTGCTATCCTAATTTTTCACTAAAAAAAGAAGAAAAAATAAAAAGGCAGCAACACCCCAATAAGTCCCTGAAGACATGAAGATACTAAAGTTCTGATTCAGTACAAGTTGTAGAATAGTCTATGGAAAATCAGAGAATCATAGAATGGTTTTTATTGGAAAAGACCTTAGATCTTGTCCCAACCCACCTGCCATGGACAGGGACACGGTTCACTAGACCAGGTGGCTCGAAGTCCCATCTGACCTGGCCTTGTGCACTTCCAGAAATGGGGCATCCACAGCTTCTCTGGGCAATCTGTGCCAGTGATTCACCTTAATAATAAAGATCTTCTTCATAATATCTAATCTAAACTTGCCCTCTTTCAGTGTGAAGACATTTTGTCTTGTCCTGTCCATGCTCTTGTAAATATTCTCACTCTTCCCTTTTTGTAGGCTCCCTTCAGGTTCAGGAGAAATCACAGATATCAAGTGTATTTAGACATCTGGCATGCTTTGAAAAAAAAAAGTGATTTTAATATTGAAACATTTTAAAATATTTGAGTCTCAAAGTGTGATTTAAGGAATCATAAGGCTTTTTTTTTCTTCAAAGCATTTCTTCAGTAATATTTTGAAATATAATTTCTTAAAAAATGTTTTATAGAGTAAACTGACTGCTCATGTTTTACAGGTCCTTTTCCTGATAAACCGTCTTGTAATATTGACCACTGACATGTGCAATAGCAATTAGCTGTTCTAACAAGGATGCCTAGGAATCTTGGAGGTTTAACACATGCAGTTTATCAGTATCTAATTGTCATCTTGGAACTCACAAATTAACATAGAAGTAGTTCAGCATTTCTACATGAACACATTACCGTGATGTCAATTGGACACACCTTGCAATGTATCAAATATATTATATATGTACCCTTATTACTACCTTCTTACGTTTACTGAGGAATGATCATGTGCTTCAGTTGAGTAACTGAGTAAATATTAATTTTTTTTGATTGGCATAATTATTCTAACACATTAATGACAAAACACAGCCCAGAGAGATAGAAAAAGGAGGATAAGACTTGTCTGTAGGCAACATTTCTGGATAGAAATAAAATATTTCATTTTGAAAATATAAAATTGAAATACAGTTTACATAGTTTAGTTAACTGTGTTTCTTTTCCACTTTATGAAACTTTTTTTTATAATGTAGATATTTTAAAAATTATGAGTTCCTTTGCAAAATAAAAGTTCTGTCCTCTGCAACAGAATATGATCTTGCTAGCTATAAATACATTCTTTTAAAAAAAGATTTTTTTTGAGCCATATTTTTCTTTTAATGAAGTTCTGGTTTGATTTGGTAACCAACAGAACTTTTTCAGAGAATCATAGAATCATTAAGGTTGAAAAAGACTTCTAAGATCATGAAGCCAAACCATTAGCTCAGCACTACCTTCACCACTAAAACATCTCCACAAGTGCCACACCTTGATGTTTTTTGAACACTAAGCTTTATATTTTCAAATAAGAATAGTAAAAATGAGGAAGAGTAAGAATAAATAATATTTATAAAGCAAAAAGTTTTAATACAAAATAATTGTATAATGGATTGACTGTGGCATCTCAGAAATGCCACTGGAATAGCACAAATACAGTTGACATTAGATCATTTTTAACATTAGTTAAAAGAGGTTGCATTTGCTGTTTTAAAGTCTTATCCAGACCGCAGCTTTTTTAAGTCTCCTTCTTCCTCATGTGTCAAGAAGTTCCTCTTATCAATGTCTGTATTAGAGCTAAATTTGTCCAGTATTAAAAACACACAGTAGACAAACTCAGAGGAAATGTCATTGAAATACTCGGAAAAGCCCAGTAATTCAACATGTACCAAAGTACTTTCTAATTTACAAGGGGAAAGAAAGTAGATTCTTATGATTTAAATGCATTCTTTTCATTCTCAAAGAGTTGTGGAATATATATATGATCCTTAGCAGCATTGTTTCTGCAATATTTTGTCATTCATCTAAAATCTTACGTTTATGATATGTTTGCAAGTTTAACAATGATGCTGTCTTTGTGGATTTAATGGCCAAAAATAAGTTAGCAGTCCTTTAAGAACAGATGTAGCTAGTGGCAATATCCTAATTCTCAGACTACAGGAAATAGGGGAAAAAAAGCCCAGAGGCCAAATATTGTTTACATGCATATTGATCTTGAAGCATGATATGCAGGATAATTTTCGCATGTACCATGGGGCAGGCAACAATAAAAACAAAAAGGTTAGAAAATATATTCATATCTGGTAACCTTAAAAAGAAAGTTGGATTTTTCTCATCTCTTTTCTTGCCAGTGAGTAAAGAATTCCGTCCTTATTGTAGATCCTTTTCTTCTCCTTACTGTACAAACAGCAATCTCATGTTCAGTTTCCTGCGATTCATAGCAGTCGTGTTATGTCATACACTGAGGTTCAACAGCAGGGTGGACAACAGCAATATTCATTGCCATCTCCTCTGGTTTGGTCGCAATATGTACTAGACATGGGACTCAGCTGCAAAGAGAATGGCTGAAGTTGTTCCATGAACCAGTTGTTCTTTACCTTTTTCTGTGCTTAACTATTCAGTTGATGCCTTCTATCTCTGCTTTACAACTGACTGTATCACTTCATCTGCTTGTGGAGAACCAAGATCTGAGAGGTTCCCTTTCACTAGATGGATGAATCCTGTCCATTAGCTTCTGGGAAACCATCTGAGCTTGTTTGCAATGTTTGCATTTTTTAGTAGCTTGTCTAAATTGATCATAGTGAGTTTTCTTGGGTATGTCTTCATAAGTATGAACATATTGGTCATAAATGAAAAAATAACAATCAAGTGTCATGGGTGAAAATTTAGTGAAGGGTGTGCTGTTTATAGAGGAAAAAATCTCTTGGTTTTAATGATATATGTATTTTTTAACATAGCAAAATAAATTCCCCTTAAACACTTTCTTCTTTAATAAACAGAAAAAAAATGTAAATATAACATATAAAACCTGAAGTGTTTAATTATGCTTCATTGTTGACTTTTTGTAAAGACCATACATAATTCTGTCCTTAAGGGCTGGAGAATGCCCGAGAGTAGATTTTTCAGAATAGTCAGAGCTGTAGGGTTCAAGTGGTGATGGCTTTCCACTTGTTTTGAGTACTGCAGGTTTCTCCATGTTTAAATATTAATCACAGCCTTATCATTCAAGAAGTCCTTAGAAGTGTTTGTTTTCACACTGGATTTTTATTTGCAATGGATTTTTTTTGTGATATCAGATAGTTGGATTTGCAATATTGGTCATAATGTTAGTAAAAACAAATGTAATTTATATTCAATGTAGTATCTGATTTTGCAAAGCATAAAATAGATCACTCCTGTGAATTATGATTAATTAATAAAATATTAATTAGTATATTAGTGTAATAATAATACAAATATTTTAATATTAATATAAATATTAGTGGTTTAATGTAAGGTTATATTCAAAGTGATATGTCTAAAAACAAAAACACATACCTTAAATGTAAATTAAATCTAAACCGGACTGGTTTTAAAAAATAATATAACTGACTATAAAAAATATTTGGGTTTTGATATTTTGACACTAAATGTAACATTAGTGTGAATAAACTTTGAAAATACTTGTAGTTGATAGCAACTTAACATGAGTGTAAATGTGTTTTAAATTGTAATTAACATTCATGATAATTTTCGTAGTATATTTATTCCACAGTATTTTTAACTATTTTTCAAATAATTGTATTGCCAATGAAGTTGATAAATTAAACTGTTAAATAAATGGTTTGCTGTACTTCAGAAATCACTGGCTTACACTAGCGAAGCTGGTAAATACTCCCTACTTTCTAACAAAAATAAAGATCACATCATATTATTAAAATCTTGAGACTTTGAGATGCTTGTTCTCAAATTGCCAGTGGATGTGGGGACAGTTCCTAAAACTGTCAGCTCAGAGTAGAGCTAAGGTGACCTGAATTTAGGAAAGTGAACTGTTTTTTAGCCAAACAATGAGTTACTTTCGCTAAGTACAGAGCACTTCACAGCTGCGAGAAGCAGGAGTGAAACTGGTGCAGAAATACTTGCTGTAGGATATTTTTGGTATTTCTGTTATTTATAGAAGGAGCTAGAGATGCTTGTCAGTCAGAATGGTGTAGAAGGATCTGGAAGCTAGGATGACTAAGGATATTTAGTTAGGGATGAGAAGGAAAACATTGCTGCTGATGCTCAGTCAGGAATGCCTGCCTTGTTTGTTTCCTTTAATCATGGCTGACCATCGTGCTTTCCTCACTGCAATTACACTTCCCTACCAGCAGCTTACTCTGCATTACCAATTTACCAAGAAACTTCTTTTTTATGAGGTACTCAGAAAATATTTGTACAGTGCCCAGCTGTAGGGGACATTCCAATATGTGGGGACATTCCAAGTGTCATTAAATCCTGCTTCAATACTCTGTGTATTCTGTGGCATGTTGCAATGTGTAATACTTCAATCATCAAAATTAAACTATGAGTCCAATATTTGAGAAGATTGACATATTTCTAGACAATTTTAAACGGTAGAATGGGCAAAGAAAGGAGCAGACTCCAGAAATTCTGCAGACATTTGTTGAGCTATATTACTGTGTATCTAGAACAGTGTAGACAGCTTTGAAACATAGTAAATAAAATCTTCACACAAATAAACCCCCAGGCAATTTGTCCCATTCATGTGTGAACAAATGACAGATTATGATTACTGAGTGTTCTTAAAACAATTAAATTTTATACTGAAAAATAAAAGATCATCTTGAAACTAGTAAAATCAGTTGCCAGTGTGGACAGCCATGCAATGCTTAGATTCAATGCAAAAAATTAAAAATTGAGGAACTTTTTTGTATTATTTTAATAGTTTTGAATAGCAAAGTTATTGTTCAGTCTTTATCTGAGACATGAACTCATCCTTTAGGAAAAGGAATCACATGTTTTTAATTGCCAGGAGACATTAAGAATTTATATATAAATATATACACACGCGTTATGTATTTATTTTTTTAGGAAAAGGAGGATGACAAATCAGACACATCAAGCTCTCAGCAACCGAAAAGTCCACAAGGTCTGAGTGACACCGGGTATTCTTCTGATGGGATATCAAGTTCACTTGGTGAAATTCCAAGTTATATCCCCACTGATGAAAAGGATTTACTCAAAGAATCTGATAAAAAAGACACTATTTCACAAGAAAGTCCACCAAGCCCCTCAGATCTAGCTAAATTGGAAAGTACTGTACTCTCAATTTTAGAAGCTCAGGCAAGTACTCTTTCTGATGAAAAATCTGCAAAAAGCAAAGAGCTTTCTGAAACATACAGTGAACAGACAAAGGATCAACTTAAAACAAAGCCATTGCCCGTCACTCCAGAATCTTACAGTTCAGATGAGGAAGACTTAAAAGCTATCAAAGAAAGTGAAGGAGCCCTTGTAGAAGAGGGCAAAGGAACTGCTTCCTCTCAGGCAGACTACGAGGAAGAACATGAAGGAGAGGACATATCAGCAAGAAGACAGCAACGCTATGACTCTGTGGAAGACAGCAGTGAGAGTGAAAACTCACCTGTCCCAAGGAGAAAAAGAAGAACTAGTGTTGGTTCTTCAAGCAGTGATGAGTACAAACGAGATGACAGTCAGGGATCAGGTGATGAGGAAGACTTCATTAGAAAACAGATTATAGAGATGAGTGCTGATGAAGATGCTTCAGGTTCTGAAGATGATGAATTCATTAGAAATCAACTCAAAGAGATAAGTGCAGCTGAAAGCCAAAAGAAAGAAGAAGTGAAAAGCAAAGCCAAAGGAACAGCTGGAAAACACAGAAGAATGGCACGGAAAAGTAGTGCAGGCTATGACGAGGATGCAGGAAGAAGACATTCATGGCACGATGACGATGATGAGACTTTTGATGAAAGCCCAGAGCCAAAATACAGGGAAAGTAAAAGTCAAGACAGTGAAGAACTTGCAATATCTGGAGGAGGAGGCCTTCGACGTTTCAAAACAATAGAATTAAATAGTACAATAACAACCAAATATTCTGAAGTATCTGAACAACAGAAAGGTATTTTGTATTTTGATGAAGAGCCTGAGCTAGAGATGGAGAGTCTTACAGATTCACCAGAAGATAGATCTAGAGGAGAAGGATCTTCTAGTTTACATGCTTCTAGTTTCACACCAGGTACATCTCCTACTTCAGTGTCATCACTTGATGAAGACAGTGACAGCAGTCCTAGTCACAAAAAACTGGGAGGGGAGAGCAAACAACAGCGCAAAGCCAGGCATCGGACACATGGTCCTCTTCTTCCCACTATTGAAGATTCTTCAGAAGAAGAAGAACTACGGGAAGAGGAAGAACTGCTAAAGGAACAAGAGAAACAACGTGAATTAGAACAGCAACAGAGAAAAAGTTCTAGCAAAAAATCTAAAAAGGACAAGGATGAACTAAGAGCCCAGAGAAGAAGGGAACGTCCAAAAACTCCACCAAGTAATCTTTCTCCCATTGAAGATGCATCTCCAACAGAAGAATTAAGACAAGCTGCAGAAATGGAAGAGCTGCACAGATCTTCTTGTTCTGAATACTCACCCAGCATTGAGTCAGAACCTGAAGGTTTTGAAATCAGCCCAGAAAAAATAATAGAAGTGCAAAAAGTTTACAAATTGCCTACTGCTGTTTCTCTATACTCACCAACAGATGAACAACCAGCTGGACTCCCAAAAGAAGAGAGTGGTCAAAAGACATTGAAAAGTGCCGAAGAGGTATATGAGGAGATGATGCATAAGTCCAAATCATTTCAAATTTCAAATGAAAAAGATGAAGTATTTGAAAAAGAATCTTTATATGGTGGAATGCTAATAGAGGATTATATATATGAATCTTTAGTAGAGGATACTTACAATGGAACTATTGATACTAATCTTGTTATGAGACAAGATGAGAGCAATGAATATATACAACACAGAGGAAAAGAGAAAAAAACAAGAGCTTCAGAACAGGTCTATGATGAACCACAGAAAATTAGTGATCTAGAGAAAGACTACTATAGTGTTGAGACTTTACATACTATTGTGCCTCAAGAAGATATTGTTTCTAGTTCTTACATTATCCCAGAAAGTCATGAAATAGTTGTATTAGACAGTACAATAACTTCCACCATTGAGGAAAAGCATTTGTTAGATGCAGAAGCTGCCTATGAAGAGCTTATGAAAAGACAGAAAATGCAGCTAACCCCAGGGTCTAGTCCAACACAACCAACTTCAGATTTCATTCCCACATCTGATATAAAGGTATCTGGTAGTGGAGAAATAGTGGATAGTACATCTTTAACATCAAGCACTACTTCAGCAATCTCAGATGTATCACCTGTCAGTAGCACAGCACTTTCCATTCCAGATGTTAAAATAACACAGCATTTTACAGCAGAGGAAATTGAAGATGAATACTTAACAGATTATGCCAGAGAAATTCAAGAAATAATTTCTCATGAAACATCAATATTGACATACTCTGAGACATCGGAAGGTGCTGCATCAGTTTTACCTTCTGATGCAGCTTCCTTAACATCATCTACATCTTCAGTTTGTACCACGGATAGTTCCTCACCTATAGATAGTGCAGCCACAGGTTTTGTAGGTCCAGCAGAGGGTATAAGTAAACCAGCAGATTCTGAACCTGTCAGGGTAGTAACACAGGTTCCCTTAACATCTGCAGAAGAGTACTCTGAAGTGAGCATGCCTTATGAATCTATTGCCGGAGCTGCTAAAAAACCATCTATAGAATCAGATATGGAGAGTGTGGAGCAAACTGCAGTTTGTTTGCCTGAAACTGTACCTTTAGTAGTGGCAACTACAGTTACAAAATCCAAGGAATTTGCAGCTGATACCATTACCTTTGATACATCCAAAGCAGAGAAGGAAACAGCTAGAAAAATTAAAAGTACAGTAGAGGCTGGCAGTGTCAAAATTCATCCTGAAGAGCCACACAAAGAATTGGGTGTTGATATGACAAGGATTGATTTGACTAATGCTGCATCTGAGCAACTACCTGTATGTATAGCACCAGTACCAGTTAGAGAGCCTGCATCAGAAACATCTTCTGTACTCACTCACAGTGTTGTAAGTAAGACCAGCATGGTCTCTGTGCCTTCCTCAGCTCCTGCTGTTTCAGCCAAAGTATTCTCTCTCTTTAGAAGCTCTTCTTTGGATTCTCCTGCACATCCTTCTCCACCCCCACCTCCTCCTCCTCCACCACCTCCTCCACCACCATTACCACCTCCACCTATTTTACCCAAGCCAGCCATTTATCCCAAAAAGAAGTCACAGATTAAGACTCCAGCAGCAACAGCTCCCACAGTGGTACCTCCAGTCACAACCGTTCCAACACTTGAGTCCACAGCTGTATTAAAGAATCATGTGGTACCTATCACAAAAACATACACCTCAACACCACCTCCTGTACCACCCAAACCATCCTCCATTCCAGCTGGGCTTGTTTTCAGTCACAGGCCCCCTGAAGTAACTAAACCTCCAATTGCTCCTAAACCAGCAGTTCCTCCACTCCCAATAGCTGTCCATAAGCCAGCAGAAACACAACCCAAACCAGTAAGTTTGTCATTGACTTCAAGTATGACTCTGAATTTGGTCTCCACAGCTGAATACAAAATACCGTCTCCCACTTCCCCTTTGTCTCCACACTCTAACAAATCTTCACCAAGGTTGGCAAAACCCTCACAGGAAACCTATGTTGTTATCACATTGCCATCTGAGCCTGGAACTCCCACAGAAGCTATAACTAGTCAGGCTGTTACCAGCTGGCCTTTAGAAGCACCTTCTAAAGAACAGATTCCTCTACCTATGCAACCAGTTTTTACTACGTCTATGAAAACCATGGATATTCAAAGTATTGCAGGTCAGAGTATGTATATTTCAGGTGCACTGCAAGCTATTCCTGTGACAACACAATCGACTTTTGAAAAAATACCTAGTTCAAAATCAGAAGTAGTAACAACAGACATAACCAAGACCACAGTGTCTCTGGTTAAGGGTCCAGTGCCTGGTTATGGTTTAGGTAGTGTTGCTATAACTATACCTCCAGAGCCACTACATATTGTAGATCAACCCAGGTACAGAGAGAATGGAAGATTCCATCCTTTGGGTGATGTCATAGATCTTCGCACTTTAACTAAGATGGACATTGAAATGAGAGACAGCTGCATGGATCTCTCTGCTGTTTCCATGGATGTAAGAAGGCAAATGCCAGCAAGTGACATAGGTGGACGGCCAGTAAGTACTGTCCAGCCATCCATAATAAATCTTAGCACTGCATGTGTTGCCGATACTTCTCTGCCTGTAGTCACTGAGACAGTAACTGTAATGACCTGCACTGCCACTGTGAGCTACACTACCAGCACAGACAGCCTTGTGGATCTGGGACATGCGATGACAACGCCACTTCAGCTAACAACATCAAAACATTTTGAGCCTGCATACAGAGTAACAGGCAGCCAGGCCTTCTCTGTAGGTAGAGATGAAGTGCCAATAAATTTATCCCTAGGTACTTCAACACAGGCAGTGACATGGGCTACTACAAAGCCTGTTACTGTACCACCTGTTGGTGTTACAAATGGTTGGACTGATCTCTCCACTTCTCAGGAGCCAGCAGATAGTGGAGCAGTTGACCTTAGCACTACAAAATCTCACAGAACAGTAGTAACAATGGATGAAACTACTTCAGGTATCATAACAACAGTAATAGAAGATGATGAAAAGCCTGTAGATCTGACTGCAGGGAGAAGAGCTGTCTGCTGTGATATGGTTTATAAATTGCCATTTGGTAGGAGCTGCACAGCACAGCAGCCTTCCACTACACTTCCTGAAGATCGCTTTGGCTACAGAGATGACCACTATCAGTATGATCGTTCAGGGTCGTATGGCTACCGAGGAATGGGAGGTATGAAACCATCTATGTCTGACACAAATTTATCAGAAGCTGGACTATTTGCATACAAAAGCAAGAATAGCTTTGATTATCGAGTTGGGGCAACTGATACAGCAGTAGATCTTACTTCTGGAAGAGTAACTACAGGTCAGTATGACACAGCAGCAGATCTTTCTTTGAAATATAATTTTGATGTTCCTCACCTCATTTCAGGATAATTTTTTTATTGTTTTTCCCCTCCTTCTGTTGTTTTGTTTTCTTTTGGACAGTGTGACAAATTATACTGGATTACACGTTTTTCATGTCTTCATTTTGCGTATGTGTTTGCACAGAGGTGCCTGCATGTGCCTGCATGTTCAGAAATGCTGTTTCCTTCACATCTAAAGTAGATCATTAACCTGAAGATTTGCATGCAGTTTCCCCTTCCCATTTATTTCATCAAGATGGGATGACTTTCAGAATCCGCAAAGCAGCATTCTTTTGTGGGACTGGACTGTAACTTTGCCCTGTAATTTCAGGTGAGGTTATGGATTATTCAAGCAAGACTACAGGTCCATATCCAGAGACTCGGCAGATTTCTGGCCTCGGGCTCAGTACACCACAGTATTCTCAAGCAAGAATGGTGTCATCTGTGGGTTCGCAGTTTGGCGTTGGAAGTGTTTTAAGATCATCCAATGGTGTTGTTTATTCTTCAGTAGCGACTCCAATCCCATCCACATTTGCCATCACCACACAACCCGGTTCTATTTTCAGTACAAGTGTCAGAGATTTACCTACTCTCCAAACAATTGACTCAGTGCCCTCTTTATCAACTTTGCAACAGACTCAACCGCTCCCAAGATCATACAGTTTCTTGACAACTGTGGCAGCTGAAAAAGATAATGCAATTACTGCCATTGGTATGGAGACAGGGTTGCCACCTCATACTATAGAAACTATTACCACTGAGCCAACCAGCTTGATACCTGCTTTAACTACAGCGTCCGAAGTTTATACAGATGTAATTGATGATGAAGTTGCCCTTCTCATTGCCCCTGAAGAAGGCAAACAGCAACAGCTTGATTTGGAGCGGGAACTTCTTGAGCTTGAGAAAATTAAGCAGCAGCGCTTTGCGGAAGAGCTGGAATGGGAACGTCAGGAAATTCAAAGATTTAGGGAACAAGAAAAGTTTATGGTGCAAAAAAAGCTTGAGGAGTTGCAATCCATGAAACATCATCTCTTATTTCAGCAGGAGGAGGAACGACAAGCTCAGTTTATGATGAGACAAGAGACATTAGCCCAGCAGCAGTTGCAGCTTGAACAATTCCAACAGCTTCAACAACAGCTCCACCAACAGTTAGAGGAGCAAAAACTTCGTCAAATGTATCAGTATGGTTATGACCCTTCAGGAACTGGCTCACCACAAACCACCACAGAGCAAACACTTTTGGAAGGACAGTATGCAACCACAGAAAATGGCCAATTTTGGCCTACTGATGACACAACCACTACAGCTTCAGGAGTGCTGGGTATTGAAATTCCACAAAGCCAAGCATGGTATACAGTTCAGTCTGATGGCATTACCCAATACATACCCAGGTCTGGTATCCTAAGCTCGGTTTCAGAAATGTCTCTTAAGGATATTGATGTTAGAGAGGAGAAGCAATTGAAAAAGAGAAGTTCTATGCCAAAATTACGTGGTCCCTATGAGGAGTTTGAGGAGACCCTGGAAGAAGAGCCGCGGTGCTTCAAAAAAATAGTGGACAGTGGAGTGCAAACTGATGATGAAGATGGAGCAGAAAGAGGTTACACCAACAGGAGACGGAGAACTAAGAAGAGTGTTGATACAAGTGTTCAGACAGATGATGAAGATCAAGATGAATGGGACCTTTCCAGCAGATCCAGAAGGAAGCCCCGTGTAGGGAAATACAGTGAGAGCACCACTGAGGCAGACAAAGCTAAACCATTCTCCAAGGTATCTAGTATTGCAGTTCAGACAGTGGCAGAGATTTCGGTGCAAACAGAACCTGTAGGAACAATAAGAACACCTTCAATCAGGGCCCGATGGGATGCTAAGGTTGAAATCATAAAGCACATTTCAGCTCCAGAAAAGACATATAAAGGAGAAAGTCTGGGATGTCAAACAGAGACAGAGTCAGACACTCAAAGTCCCCAATATCTGTCAGCTTCATCTCCTCAGAAAGATAAAAAACGTCCAACACCATTAGAGATAGGATACTCATCCCACCTTCGTCCAGACTCCACATTACAGGTAGTCCCTTCCCCTCCCAAATCTCCCAAAGTTCTCTATTCACCCATTTCACCCGTTTCACCAAGCAAAGTTATAGAGTCAGCATTTGTACCTTATGAAAAATCCATGACTGATGACATCAGCCCTCAGAAGATGCTGCATGCTGACATGGCCAAGGTTCCTCCATCAAGCCCAAAGGCAGCAAAGATGATGCAACGCTCTATGTCTGATCCTAAGCCCCTGAGTCCCACAGCAGAAGACAGTTCCAGAGCTCAGTTTCAGTACACTGAGGGTTTTATGGTAAGAAGTATTTGCTTGCTTTTTTTTTTTTTAATATGCAACTCTACAGCTGTCAGTACAGCATGAGGACAGACACACTCATTTGCCATACTTGTGTATGTAGTCTTTTTGCATACCTTGCTGAAAAGTCCAGAGGAATATCTGCTGTCTAAAGCAATAGTTATCTCCTTCACCTCTTTGCCTGGAAACAAAGAAGTCCATATTACAGTCTTACTAATATTTGGGAAATAACAGAACAAGTTCATTTTCAGAGTTTGGATGGCACTTTGTGTTTTATGTGGCTATTCATTGCTAGTATAGGGGTTACTGACAATTCTTCAGAAAATCGAAAGCATTTCCTTTCTAATCATACAACACCCAGCTCTTGTGGCACAGTCTGTAGTGCATTTACCTTGAAATTACTGCATGTGCCTTCTGAGAGACAGATAACACCAGATTTAAAATTGCCTTAGTTAGCTGTCCTTTTTGACCCTCATGAGGTTTCTTGGCCATGTGTGATTCTGTGGATAATCTCGTGTCCCAGTGCATACATCTTTTATCTTTCCCAGACCAAAAGGTCTCATATCACAAATCCATTTTTAATTTGTTTGTTTTGGATAAGGAAGATTATCAGGAAGTTATGCAAATTTTGAGGGCTGTTTCTTATAGGGGTCAGAGGAGGCTTGACATCATTAGGATCAAAAGTTTTCTTTCTGCAGTATTTCTTTTCCTTGAGAAGAAAGATTTCATATTTGGGAATCAAAAAAAGTACCTTTATAATACGATATGTTCTTGGCTGTCCTTTTATCTGAGACCATTCCCTTCTGTCAGTTGATGTGTCAGTATCTTGTCAGAACTCTGGAAGAGTTGCCATTCAATTTTTTCAGCAACATTTACCTTTTATGTTCAGTTATCTGTGAATATGAGTGATTAGTACAGACTGGATATGATAACGAAGGTTTATTCTCTCTGTTTGATAATTTGTGGTGGCTTTCAAATGCAGAATTATCTGGTTATACCCTCCAAGGCTCCCACTGTAAGTAGTTCCTGCAGCTTCACATAATTGCGCAGTACTAAATGCTTTCCATGCTGTTACGGCTTGGAAAACAGTACTTGGAAGTTTGAAGGGAAAGCTGTAGTTATGGCATTGGCACTCCATATAAACATTCACTAATTCAGGATAAGCACAATGGGGGAAACTAGCACAAGCACTAAAGTAGAGGATTTGGAACAGCGTCTTGAAGAACGTTGCTCATGGATTGTAAGAAAGTATTACTTAATTGTAAGAAAGTATCTACTTAATATTGGAGAGTAGGTATAATATTGTAAAATATTAACTAAGTGTAAAAGTATAGCAAAACTATTTCTGAGAACAAATTATTCTGTTCACTTATTTCACAGATATATATATATATATGATATAAATTGTATCCTTCTATGATGGATGATAAATTCTATAAACAGCTCATTGTTTAAAGGCCTTTACAGTAGAGTTTGAACACATACATTATTCTTTAATGAGACATGAAAACAAAGAGCTTGTACACACCATTGTTTCTTTTTTCTTTTTTTACAGTTTCGCCTTGAACCCAAACAGCAATGAGCTATATGGTTTTCACTAGTGTGCAGCCATCAGGCAGCAAATAGCCCATGTCTCAAAGTAGATACAGTCTAAATAAATGAGGGGGACATTTTATGGAAGGTAGGGTGCAAGTAGACAAACGCAAGGAGATTAAAAAACTACCATGAATACAAAGTGGACTGCACTAACTTGGCTATGCACCAGAAAGTGAGGAAGCTGCTCTGTAAACCTCCCCTGACCATCATGGCTGACTGCAGCTTTGATGCTATGTTAAGGATTAAGCTTGTTATACTCTCTGATGGAGTTTTGATAATTATGTGTCTGAGGTTCAGTTAGCTTATGCTGAGATCAGGTACATGAAGTTTAAAGGAGGAAAAGGCATATGGCCATAAAAAGAGAAAATATTAACAGTGATCCTTGCAGAATGTAATCTATTGACTTCATCAGCATCTGGAATAGGGGCATAAATTGCTTTTGCAGTTTCTCTATCAGTTTCAGTTCTCAATTGCTCAGTCCAGTTATGTTATGAAGGAGAGTTCTACAGCACAAGATCTAAATTATCTGGTTTCAACAAGACTTACAGTATTCCCTCCAGCATGTCCATTTCTTTATATCATGGGTTTAGGGCTGTATCATCTTGAAGCACAAGAAAGATGAGAGAGTGATTTCTTTTGTATATTTTATCACATTCTAAAGTTCTCTGAAAGCATACACAGTGTCATTGTTGGCAAAGTGTAAACCTTGTTGACTTTTTTCAACTGTACATCTTTGTTGTTAGAGCCACATGGTGTTGTTATACTTAATTTTAAATACAGGATCAATTTTGGATTATCCTTCTAAATGTGAAAGTAAGATGCTACCTTAACTTTGAAATATTTTTGGCACTGGGCTGTTTTTTATTCTTTCTGTGTATGTACAGTGCCCACAACAGCTACAGTCTTTATTAATTCTCTGTGTACACTTTTGTGCCTCCTGACTGGAGGGTTCCTAATTTCCTAGTTATAAAAATTGAAAGGTAGAAGAGGTCAGTTATGCCATTCAAAAGAGTGAAGTTCAGTACAGAAAAACTCACAAAACAGCTCACTCTGGAAAAGAGAACTTACTAGAGCTGAACATAAAAGAATAAAATGGAAATGAAAGATTGATCTTTCACTACCTTAAGGAAATGGAATGTGTATATGAATGTTTTTTGCATGGATGAATATCCTATCACTTTTTTAATAGTTCATGAATCAGGGTTATGTCGTTGTCTGCATTCATAAACATTGCAGGTGAAAAGGGTATTCATGTGTTCATGTATGATTCACGGGCTTTTTTTCATGACAACTGAGCAAAAAAGTTGATCCTTAGGCAATTGGTGGGACTAAAAGAGTAAAAATAAAATTGATCTCTTTCTAAGATTTACAATTAAATGATACCTTGTCCTTCAGACAGTGCCCTTCCATCATTCATGCATTTCTTCCAATGGAAAATGGGTTTTTTACATTTCAGGGAAAGATATTATGGAGACTATGACTAAGATGATTAAATTATCTCTCTATGTCTTAGAACTGTTACTTTAAATATAATTTTCTTCTTTAATGCAGCTTGTAAAGGAAATTATTGTAATTTTTTATCTAATCTAGTATAAGTGAAAGGCTGAGAAGTAACCTGGTAGCTAATCACATAATAAAAAAAATCCAGATAACATTGCTTTCAGTGGTGGCACATTTAATTTTCAGACAACAAGCTATGTGGTTACATTACATTTTCACTTGCTTGTCTGTCATAGTCACTGTCTCTATGTGAACACTAGAATAAACATAGATGGTGGCTTCCTATTCATCCAAAAAGTATTGCTGGCCACTATGTCCCCTTTTGTATTTCTTATGTGCTGTCCATTTCCGTGGTACATATTAGTAATCAAGTGTAGCTGAGCAACAAAAAAAATAAGAATTGTAGCCTGTCAGCACCAAAAAAAGTTGTGAAAGCTACCTCTTGGAATTGACATTTTGCAAATATACCAAATTTTTCTGTTTTGTGAACTTTGTGCGTCTTGAGCTCCATTTGGCAGTGAGCTCCCCAGCTCTGGTTTTATTAGACTGTCCAGTAGTCCAGCATGGTAGGGTTCAATGGAGTGAATAGCCCTAGGAATGGTTTCCGTGAGAGCAGCAGGAACTGTCAGTAAACTCTGGAAGTGAAGATTGAAATTCATCCATTCAGCAGCAACAAAAAAATTGTGAGTACCTGTCTAATGTCATAAAGAAATAGCTTTACTCCAGTGCACCACAAAATCAAGTCACATGCCAGTCGCAGTCATCTTTGGCACTTGTACAGATTGCATATGTGTAATCAAAGATGGGAGTTGTCTTCCTTTTGCCTTTGGATGCAAAATGCCTGTTCAGCTAAACTGAGGCAAGTTGCAGATTTTGCACATGACCTGTCACACACATAAAACGTCTACAGCTAAGCAGTGCATAGACTCAGCAGAAGTGTTTGTATTTGTTAAACTAATGCAGACACATCTGTCAACAGCCTGTCAGCTTTAGGGTAGAAACTGTACATTTAAGCTTTAAACACTTAGAGTAAATCCTATCAGTATGTTTATTAAGAGAAACTTTTCTTGACATTTTTATCTGATGTGATTTACCATACTTGTAAGGCAAAAATAAATCAAATCTTCATAATGTAGTAAAAAAAAAAGTAATTATTTCAAGCAAAATCCCCCCCAAATGTGTCTTTATTTAAGTAAGAAATGCAAGATTTCTTCTATTGCTATATTAAGAGCAGAATCATACTGATTTTAAGAGTGGAATTTCTTTTAGATGGCTTTGTTAACACATTAATGTGTATCTTCTGTGGTATTCTGAAGTTTTCAACTCTAAAACTGGAATGTTGAGACTTCATGATTTCACAGAATCATAGAATGGTGTGAGTTGGAAGGGACTTTAAAGTTCATCCGGTCACTAGTGGTGTCCCTCAGGCATCTGTGCTGGGGCCAGTTTTATTTAATATTTTTATTGATGACATGGGTGAGGGTATTGATTCTGTTATTAGTAGACTTGCAGATGACACTAAGCTGGGAGCGTGTGTCATTCTGTTGGAAGGTAGGAGAGCTCTGCAGAGAGACCTGGAACAGTTGGATGGATGGGCAGAGTCCAATAAGATGAAGTTTAACAAGTCCAGGTGCCGAGTCCTGCATTTTGGCCACAATAACCTCCTGCAACGCTATAGGCTGGGGACAGTGTGGCTGAACAGTGCCCAGGCAGAAAGGGACCTGGGGGTACTGGTCGACAGCCGACTGAACATGAGCCAGCAGTGTGCCCTGCTGGCCTGTATCAGGAATAGTGTGGCCAGCAGGATCAGGGAAGTCATTCTTCCTCTGTACTTGGCACTGGTGAGGCCGCATCTCGAGTACGGTGTCCAGTTCTGGGCCCCTCAGTTCAGGAACGACGTTGAGACGCTTGAATACATCCAAAGGAGGGCAACAAGGCTGGTGAAGGGCCTGGAACACAAGCCCTATGAGGAACGACTGAGGGAGCTGAGGTTGTTTAGCCTTGAGAAAAGAAGACTCAGAGGTGACCTTATCAGTCTCTACAACTTCCTGAAAGGTGGTTGTAGCCAGGTGGGGGTTGGTCTCTTTTCCCAGGCAACAACTGACAGAACAAGAGCACACAGTCTTAAGCTGCGCCAAGGAAAATATAGGTTGGATGTTAGGTCAAAGTTTTTTACTGGAAGAGTGATAAAGTTCTAGAATCATCTGCCTGGGGAGGTGGTGGAGTTACCATCCCTGGATGTGTTTAAAAAAAGACTGGATGTAGCGCTCAGTGCCATGGTTTAGTTGAGGTGGTGTTAGGGCATGGATTGGACTCGGTGAACTTGAAGGTCTCTTCCAACCTGGTGATTCTGTGATTCTGTGATCTAGTTCCAACTTCTCCTGCCGCAGGCAGGGACACCTTTCACTGCACCAGGTTGCTCCAATCCCCATCCCATCTGGCCTTAAATGTTTCTAAGGAGATGGGGCGTCCACAGCTGACCTTTGCAGTGTCAGACCTGCTGTACATCTGAGCACTGAAAAGGGAAAACAAGGTAGTTCTTCCCAGTAGAATTAAAACCTTCCATCATCATATCCGTGATGTTTTGCTCGTTTATTCAGGACTAAGCTGATCATCAGACTTGTAGTTCAGCAAGGAATGTTCTCCTTGGATAATGAATAGAGAGAAAAAGGTAGGGATAATCTACCTGTTTGAAGGTGGACATTTCTGTTTGCTTACAATCCTCAGAAGCAAGAAGTAGGTTCATCATGCCAGAATGTCAGGTAGCATAATTCTTCTGTTGGAGCACAAGACATAGGTGTTTCCCTTGGTTTCTTGTTATCTGAGCTTAGTTCCAGATAAAAGGAGTTGGTACTTTGTTATAGTTTTTATAGTTACCGTAAAACATTTAGAAGTGATTTTTGGTCTGAGACATAGGTGGTCACGTGGTTGTACTGCAAAAGGCTTAATTCAGTGACTTTAATTTTCCATTTTAGTTCTGTGATTCAGCCCAGAAAAAGGGAATAACATTTTGATTTCTGTAAAAACTATACCTCCACATAAAGGAGGAATTATCTTTTACAGAAATTGTTGCTATTTGGGTTTCAGTACAGATGAGTGTTGAGTGAGGAACCATCTTTGGTAGTATCTAAACTTAAAGTACAAAGATTTTTTTAACTTTGCTTCTAAGTGACATCGCTGGGCTGTGGTTTAATGAAAATTCTCCAGACACTGGTGGCAACTGGTCCTTCATTTTGAGCATGCATAAACCAGTCCTAAAGAATGATCTGGAAGCAGTCTAATTTGCGTAACTCGTTTGGTTTCATGCAGTTTGTGAACTGCACATGCAGGTCTGTCTGACAGTTTGTTAATACACTTAGCAACAGGCTAAGTCATCGGGCTGAATAATGCTGGTTTGTTGCTTATGTACAGGAAATCCTATTTCGTGATTGAATTCAGGCCAGTAATCCAAAGAAGGTGTAGATGTTCCCCGCAATTTCCTTTTGTGCTTGAATATTGTCACATGCTTTTTTTGTGTGCTTCAAACAAATTCACTGGGAACTGAGTCAAAAAGACAATGTCACTCACATCTAGAAACAAGTCTAAACAATCTTATCCCTGTGTAAATAACAAAATAGGATTGTTGCGTTCCACTGTGGGGAACTGCAAGGAGCTCTTTTAAAATGGATAGTCGGGAATGGAATGAAGCCAAACAAGGCAAACCTTGTATCTGAGAACCATTTATTGATAATGAAAATGAGAAGGAAAAGGAGTTGCCCAAACGAAAGAGGGCTAGAAGAGACAGAAAAGAAGAAAGGAAAATGGAAAAGGACTGGGGGAAAGGAGAGAGAGGGGACAGAGAGAAAAAGAGGGCGTTACCACCAGCGAGTCAGGGCAGTGCTGTCGGCATGCAGGTGGCGGCGTGTGTGCACTGCCTGCCTGTGGACGGGCCGGGTCTTAGCGAGCCTGTGCGGCTCCCAGAGGGGCGCAGCTCCACAGGCGCGGCTGCCGCGGCGACGGCACCGGACACGCAGTGAGTGGGCGCTCGGACGGGAGAACCAGGACCCTGGACAGGGTTGCGGTGACCAGCTGGATCGGGGCGGCAGGGTTGGAAGCAGGCAGCTCAGGCAAGTACACGGAGTGAAGTGGCAGGACGGCGGTCAGGGGCACAGGATGGCAGGACAGGTGTGAGGGCGAGCCAGCGAGGGCAGGAGAGCCAGAAGGCAGGCTGGGACTAAGGCAAAGGAGGAAGCCAGTGGGAGCAGCGAACACTAGCGAGCCCCAGCGAGCAGCAATGCAGTTGGGTTTTATACCCCCTGGCCCCTCCCAAAGCCTGCCTGCTAACAGGGAACCATTGGTACAGTCCATTGGCGCAGACCTTTTCGCGACCTGATGGGCGAAGCCCCTCCACAGTGTCTCCTACTGACTGCTTCATGGGAGGTGTTGCCAGGCGAAGTCCTCCCAGAGACAAGGCTTCTTCTAGTTGCCTCCTGCACGTGGCACATATGCATCCCTCCTCCACATGCCTCTGACAATCATTGTTGAGGCATAACAAAACTGAATTGGCTCCTCACAAGGACTTATTTATCTTTTTCTTTAACCGTGTGGTTTTACCTAGATTTAAGATTATTTTTTGCACTAGTGGTCTGAATTATTTACGATTCAGAGTCCTATTAACATATCAAGCTACTGATTTTTGTGAAGTATTTGAAATCCTTTGGAATAACATTTATGTGACTCAAATGAGGCATCTTTTTTCCATCTGTCAGGTCTTCCAAAGAGACAGAATATCCCACATTTGGGCAACGTGTCATATAAACATTATTTTCTAAAGCACATTTAACTGGGTCAGTCTTTTCTGGCTGATACTTTTGTATTAGTTGGTTTCACACCTCTATTCAAACAAGGGACATTCATGCATAATAGGAAAATATTATAGTGTTCACTCTTTTTGCTTAACAATCTTTTATAAAGTGTGAGATTTATGGCAAAGGTGACAAAGAGCCTTGGTTTTATGTCACTTGGGCCTTTTCTCACCTGCTGTCAGCTTATCCATCTTCCTCTTAAGCTACCTCTTAAATAGACATTAAGAAAACCATCCCCGGGCAGGAATCCCATCTGTCAGTCTTTTATCTTCCATAAAGACAAAGAAAAATAGAAGTACAATAAAATCTTTATATTAATTTCTGGTTGCCTTTGTTATCATGGTTATCCATTTTAAGAATACTTGAAGTATTTGGTGTGGAAAGAGGTAAATATCACGTTCCTTGTTTTAAAGTAATAATTACAGTGTGTAATTTTTACAGTGGAACCAAGCAGGCACAGAAGAAAGACAGAGGGGCACATACCCATGAGAAAATTTTGGCCTACTTCAGCTCTGTTTTGCTTCAGATCTTCACCTCCTCTCAATCCACAGATTACTGTAGTTAGTGTGAATAGGAGGGTAAAAGTTCTACCAGTATAATTGTCTGACTGAAATCCAAGGGAGATTTCTGTCACATGTTCTGGTGATAATTCTGGCTTCCTGCATTTTTATTCTGTCTACAGTTTTATGAGCATCTTTGACTGAAGCTCTGAAAGCTATACTGAGAAAATGAATGTACATTCTCCAAAAGGAGCAGAAGAACAATGTCTATAAAATCTTTGTTAGAAAGAAAGTGCTGTCTGTGCTTTTTTAGCAAGTTGTTTGGTGAAAAGCTGAAAAATAGATCAAATTAGCTGATTTAAACTATCTGCAAGTGTACTCTGTTGTTGTCCAAAAGGAGCCAGTCATTGGTTTGGACTGGTTTTCCCTACTGGGATTTGAGCCTGTTTGAGATACATTTAGGACAGAGCTTCCTACTGAGTTTTCTCCAGAAGAAAGCTAATTTGTTTATAATAATTATCCCTATTTTATTTTTAGCATATGAGATACTAAAAATTTCAAAATTCTACATTATTCCCTTAGGAAAAATATGAAAAAATACTTGCAGAGCTAGATATACCCCATATAATCACTCCAAAAAGTAAAAATAATGAAAGGATAACATAAAGGTAGCCCAGTAATATTTGAGCTAGATGTGTGTGTTTGCAATACTTATCACAGCATAATTAGCTTCATAAATTGTATACCAGAGCTCTGAAGGTTTGCTTCTTATCTGTAGAAATACTGGCTAGACCAGATTCTCTTGTGCTATCAGTGTTTCAAAATGCAGTGTGGGCTAATAACCTATAACAGGTTGTTTGTTTGTTTGCTTGTTTGTTTGTTTGTTTGTTTTTAAATTAATAAGGCTTGCCTTTGTTAGAACTTACTTTACTTTGGTTCTGGTCCTCAAAATCCTTCTAATCAGGCATTGCGTTTCTGAGACAGTGATTTCATATTAAAAATAATTTGTTAAGATAGACATATGGTTTTGCACATTATTGCTGCAAGAGCAAATTTTATTATGAAATATTAAGAAAAATAGTCCCTTCTACTGTACTTCTTTACATTATTACTCTAACACAACATTATTGCTAAGCTAGTTTTTTTCAATGATGATTTTTAAATGGAAGTTTTCTCTCCATCTGCCAGATGGAAGTGAATGTCTTAGGTCAAAATGGTCCCTGTCAAATGGGAAAGCAGTTTTAAGTGGATCAAAAAAGGGCTTGTCCTAGGCTTTAATAATTCAGTTGCAATTTAAATTATGGAGAAATGACTCATATAGCATTTTTAGATTGATATAGGAAACACAATTACTTTGGAAAGCAGAGTTGCAATTCAGAGCATTGCTCCAAAATTTCAATAATGATACAGGCACTACAGGTACAGAGGAGAAAAAAACAAAACAAAACAAAACCAGAAATATTGCTGATTAGGCAACAGCAGTAGTGAAAATGTTCCAGTATAGTAGCAAAAGTTCAGATTTAATACAACTTAAAAATATCGAGTGCTTGCATGAAAGGTAGTGGTGTTCTTGGGAAATACTGACAATCGGTGCCTGTGTAGGATACATGTTGCAGTTGTTTACCCTGCTCAGTGGCTGGTGAGACTTCAGCTTTAATACTAAATGCAGTTTAGCTCAGCACCACTGAAGAGTTAGAGACAATGAGATGTTTCAGAGTTGAGCAAAAGAGAAAGGATAAAAGATTTAAACAATGTTGGTTAGAAGGCTGAAGGATCTGGCTGTGTTGATTTGGAAAGAACACCAAAACTGGACAAGACAAGAATCTTTCGCTGTGTTAAACATTATTTTAAATAGGACAAATATTAACCACTCTTCACATCCAGTGGAGGCACAGGATGGATTATCTCAATCTGTGGCCTGGGATATTTAGTAGATATGAACTTTATAACTGCAATAGCACAGATGCCTTAGAATTTATATATTTTAGTGAAACTGTGTTACATCTGAATATTGAGAATAACATAAAGGAATAGATAGCCTACATGACTTATTTCCTTTCCAAGCCAAGAATATCTTGAGCACTATGAGCAATAGAAGTATGCTTAAAAATTGAATTTTAAAATTAAATAAAACTTTCTTTAGTATTCATGACTCTTCTCACAGTATCATGAACATCTTTGCTGTTAATTTGTATCAATACAGCATTTGCCACGGACCGCTGAGTAAACAAACCACTCAGATATATGTGGCCCTTTCTATAATATGAGTGACTGCAGTGATGTAGTCTTCATTTAAAAGATAGGAAGCTGAGACAGGCATAATCAAATCACCTAAATATCCCCTGTCTTGTTCCTTCCATCCCTTAGCTGAAGTGGCATTTAATCACTATTTTACTTTCCTCTTTCCATTTCTCTTCAGAAGCCTGGAAGTCTCTTGTCTTCCTTGGCTGACACAAGAACATAGTCAACCTAGCTAAGGTATGAAGGGTTGGAAATAACATGTTTAACACTAGATACTGGTGGTGAAAAATCCCACCTGATCTGGTCACTGTATTCCTGTTATAATCTGCAGTCAGAAGTATTCCAAGGGAACACTAGTTAATCCACTTATGTTATAGTTTTATTTTAGAATGATTACTTTCTCAGATGACTACAATAAGGTCCTAGATGACTGAGACTGTTTTTGGTCCCATGGTCACTAAAAAAGAATGTCTTCTGAGTCTTCTGTGTTCTTATTTCCTGTTTTTTTCTCTCAAAACAGTGGAATTTAAATTATGCAGTAGTTTCATTTTATCAATTCTGCACAGCAAAAGTTATGATTCAGTTAAAGTTAGGCTTATAAATTTTTTTCTAGGTGCCAAAACAAAAATAATAAAAATTTATTAATTTAAAATAACTTTCATTTAATTCACTGAAATATCATTATTAAAAAATCTTTCCACTTTTTTCTGGTCTCTCCATCATGCTTTTAAGATGAATGGCTGATGACAGGTGGGCATCATAGTGCAGGCAAACTTCTTATTTACAGCACAAGGCTGGCTCTTCTGACACCAATTCAGATTTTCAAAAGCTATCCTGTCAACAGTTCTCAAGAGAGAGCAAGTTTTTCATTTGTGCTAATCTTCCCAGTTCAATTTCTCCAAATAATTTCCAATTTTGTTACCAAGAAGGAGCCGAACTCTGGTAAAAATAGCGATTTATCTGCTGCAAAGTTCAGCTCAGGGAGTGGAATCCATAATGGCATGGTACGTGCTTGCAGTCCCTCCATTTAGAATGAAGATATGAGAGAGGAATTAACAGTACCCACTTTGGTTAGTGCGGCACTGCCTAAGTCAACTGTTTAAAACTCCAAATACAGGGGTAAGTCTATCACAAGATATGGCTTAGACATCTCTGTGAAATTTTGATGCAGAGCCTGAAATTTCTCCCTTGGTGTGAGACTGCAGAGGAAGCCTGCCTTTTGGCTCTGCATCAGAACTTCTTGCATTTTGTACATCATGAGTTCGGGTCTCAGTTCAATTTCTGTTCACATTCTCCATCTGTCCATATCTTCCTTCTAATCTCCTTGCTAAACCCTACTTCTGTTTCCCAGCTGGTATTTCTCTGACACTCTCTCTCTCATCCAGTCTAAGTGGTTCCTATCAAAATACAGCTTTGATTATCTCACCTTACTCACTTTGCAAGCTGTTTGCTGATGCCAAATCCAGCTCAAGCATCGAGCGTGCTGGTGCTCTTACACTGCCTGGCAAGCCTTTTCCCTGGGGCATTATGGCCAAGCAGGCTAAATGGGCCAGCCATCGACTAAGAGTGAAGGCAGGGTTTGAAATTTAATAACTAATATGGGGGAAGGTCTGAAGGAAGATTATGTGCTGAGGATTTCTTCAGTGTGTGTGGGATGAGAAGTTTAACAGGTTTGATTTCCCTAAATCTGGATAACTCCTTGGTTGAGATAGTCAGCAGTTGCCAGAGCTGAAAAGATAGTCAGGAAGGGTGATGGATGGAGTGAATCAGTGAGAGTTATCCACCTAAAATTTAAGTTTAGTGTGGGGAAGATTATTTCAAGACTGGGTGTTTATTTTCAAGTGCTGTATAGCATTATTAAAACACAGTGACATAAGACTCAGGAAGTCGTAAGGTAGTTTGGAAGTAATAATTACTTCATTATTTTCTGCAACACGTATTCTGTACCCTCCTTCATCGTTGTGTTTTTGCTGTAGATATATGATGTAAGAGGGCAACAATGAAATAAAATTATGCTCCTTGTCTGAGTTGATGTTAGAAGCAATGAATGTCTTTTTTTCCAAAATGTTACTGTCTGGGTTAATCACTTACATCATATTGATGCTCCTTTTATGATTCCTAAATTATAAACAACAGCAGAAATATTGTGGTCTTCTAGGAAGAATGGAATGGAATCAGTGAGTTTGTCCTTTGCCTATTTGATCAGGCACACTGTAGTATAGAGAATTTTATTGTAATGCCTTCAGATATTTCTTTAGGCAGTAAAAGTAATTCTTATGACAGTGGTAGTGTAGGCTGCTCTCAGTCCTTATGTTCTTACAGCCTATTTGAGCATTGCTTGTCTGAGAAATGATAACCTAGGCAAAGGAACAGATTTTATCTCTTTTCTTCCTGTTTCTTCATCATTTGGCCCAAAGGCTCACCAAGGAAAACAAGAAGTTTTGGCAATGTTAGAGAAGTAGTATTTTTATCATATGTGTACACACACACACACACAGACACACACACAGAGACACACACACACATATTTTAAAAAGCAAATGGCTTTTCTGGAGGGGATTTTGCACATGTGGCTAATATTATTTTTCTACCTCAGAGACTCTGCAGTTATGGAACATCAAAGCTTTTACTTAATTAAAATAAATACTGAAGTCCTTAATCTTTCACTCCTTACACGATATCTTGGCACTGTATCCATCAAGATGTTGGTGCCTGTATAATATTTTGAAAACATTGCCTATTTAAACTCCTCAATCATCACGGATTACTAAAAAATCAGGTTGGAAAGGTGCTGTGGAGGTTATGCAGTCCCACTTTGACCTCAAAGCTAGGCTAATTTCTAAGTTAGATTGGATGTCTAGAGGACTTGCCAAGTTGAATTTTGAAAATCTCCAAGGATGGAGATTTTACTGTCCCTCTGTGCGTTCTGTTCTGAGAATTCACTGCTCTTGTGTCAAAGAGTGCTTCACTTCCCTTGTGCAACTTGTGCCTTTTGTCCTTCATTGTGCATTCCTTAGAAGAGTCTGACTGTCTTTTCAGCACTGCTTCATTTGAGAGTTGAAGACAGCAATTTGGTGTTTTTTCCAAGGTCAGTTCCCTTAACCTCTCTTCTTCCAACAGACACTCTCCCTCAAGCCCTGACCATCTTACTGAGCCTACACTGGGCTCTCTAAATGATATTTTTAATGCTTTGTGTGGATATAAAACAGGGTGGGAAGAGTTGGGAAACTCTCCGATCTGAGTCCTTCTCTTCCAGTTAGCATTGTTCTCATGAGCTCAAGTGCAGACACACTCAAACTGCTGTGCTGCTTCACTTCAGAAGCAAATTACATTTCCTCAAGCACTTCCTGTGCAGCTTTATAAAGAAATACACGGTACAGTTCAGGAAACACTAGTCTATGACTGCCATTAAGCTCTCAAACCCAGTAATTAGGTTAGAGTAATTTGGGAAATTGCTGGGTTTGGGGTTTTAGGTTGTTGGGTTTTTTCCTGCTAGAACCGCCCCCATTTTTTCTAGATTTTTTTTTTATACATTTAAGTTTTAAGAAATCATTGTTTCGTAATAAAACTAGTTTTTTTTTTGGGTGCATGTAATTCACAGGTGATATATAAATTCTAAGATACTAATATCTCAAGGTCTGTCATCATTATAGAGAGAAAATATTTTCTAAATGTATTTTAGATTTTTAACTCATAGATTAGAAAATGTCTCCTTCCTTCCCATGTTATGGGTAAATAGACTTGAAAAAAAAATTCCCCAAAATCCAGTGATAGTATTCTGTAAAACATCTCTCTGAAATACTTCTTTAGAAAATATGTCATAAAAATATTTCCATATTTTATACAAGTATAATAAGAAGCTACAATTAAAGGATAAGTGATGGAGCACTGCCAAAACACTTGTAAGTTACATCAGAATCCCAAATTCTAGTTGGCACTCATTAATGCATTTTTATTTTGGAATTTCTTAGAACATGACTTTTACTATCTTTTACTAGTTTTACTAGTTAATGATACAGTCCCTTAATTTAGTCAGATGTGGATCATGCTTGAGGAAATTAGATTTTGTTTTCTTTGAATTAGCTATTCCACTCTTTCAAATATAAGGAGGTTTTTTTGCACTTTCTTTAAAACAAAATTTCTCAGTTCTGATTATCATAAAAATGAAACCCCTAAATAGATAGAATGTGGGGAACAGAAAGGAAGGCTATTAATTTAAATGATTGAAATAATACTGCTGGAAATTTTCTGGTAGAAAATAACCTTTAAATCTGAATTTTTTATTGAAGAAGTTCAAAGTTTGCACAGGAAGAAAGAAAGGAGTTTTGTATGGTAGAGAAAAAAATTACAGTGATAGTTTTTCAGCTGCCTATGGAGAGAAAGTAAAAATAAGGACCTAGTCATTCTCAAGCTAAAAAAATAGACAGTGATTCTCTCGAAACCCATTTTTTCCTATCTCATTTAAAAGAAAAAACAAAAATCAATCAAAACAATACCCCACCAAAACCAAAACCAGACAACCATGGGGTTTTTTTCCTATACTTCCCATTCCCACCAGAAATATTTTAAAAACAAAACAAAGCAAAAAACCAAAAAGAATGTTTTTATTAATGGAGAAGGATTTTCAACTGTCTGACTTGTTCTGGAAGTATGGACAATACAGTCAGTAAAGTAAGTGGTGGAATGGGGAAAGTGACAGACGGTGATAATCAGCTCCATTTGCTTCAAAGTCCAGAAGGAGTTCGATATATAGAAAAGCTCTGAATGTGTGCATTGAGCTGGAGATATCAATAGAATAGCTGAGACTCTGTAAGTCTCATTTTTGCATCAAATTTGTGATTCTCTTTTTATCAGTCTCTAGTAACTTTTGATGTGTATCTTAACCATGTTGATATGTTATATTACACAAATATTGGAATTAGTAATAAATTAAGAAATGAGGTGAATCAAGAATGGTGTCCTGCTCACAAAAAATAGAAATTTGAAATAAGATATGTTTTAATTTCATTGTCCTAAACATTTTGTACTTATGTAATAGGGAGAAACATGTAAATGCTTTCAAATATTTCTGTTCCTTTCAAATATTCTGTTCAAATGTTCTGTTTCTTTCAAATATTTCTGATCCTTATTTCTGAAAGTCTTTGTCATCAGTTGCAAGTTTTCTGCTGAAAGTATAGGATTACCAATAATTTAGTATTAAGCTTCAAAGCATTTTTAAAGAAGTATGTTAGAAATGCTTTTCCAATGGTTCAGAATATTCGATGTTTAAACACAGTTTGGAAATTTAGTGGCCGACTGAGAATAAGCAGATTGAAATCTGTGCTCTATAGTTTCTCCTGAGCTGGTTATACAGATGGAAGAATAGACTTAAAACAAGTTAAAAGTTTTCAAGTGTTTCGGTTTTTTCACATGCAGTTCAACTGGAAATCACTTTCATGAGGATAGAATCTGCAACACAATTTCAGATCAAAATCAGTTTAATTCAGCCTTTCCTCCATGACATTTACTAAGTCAAGTATTTTCAGTAAAAAATGAGATCATCAACTGAGACAAAGTGATTTAGTGTTTTCCAGAAAGAGAGAAGAGCAGGTAAAGAAAAATGTTTCATCATGAATTCAATACTTAGTCTTTATGTGTAAAATGATGTTCAAACAACACAGTAAGGAATTGCACACTAACACACAGAGCTCCTAGATGATACATTCTGAGGTAAATGCCATCAGTGCCTTGCCATTTGAGATAATCTTTGTCACTATTCAACAGCCTGGTTCCTGCCTCCTATAAGTACAGCAAGGTACTAGAATGATTGCCGTGCCTTCCAAAGAGGGATCTAAAAATTAAACTATTGCATATTTCCTGATGAAATACAAACAGCTGGTGCTGTAAGTTTTATGAGTTCTGTAATGTTTATAGAAAGGCTCTTTCATTTATAGTCTTATCAAAGATCTGTGAACATGAAAATGTCACCTGAAAATGAAGTAAAACCATTTAGGTACTTGACTTGATGACTTAGAAATTATATAACAGCAGTGTTCATCATGGAAGATGACTTGATGTTCACTATCCTAGTCTGTCCAAGTCTCTAAAATCAGTGCATGATTGATGCTAAACAATAACTTTTTGTCAGTCTTAGCTCAGAGGCAAATAAGTACATGTCTAATGAAGCTGAGATCCTTTAAACATCATCATTTTTACGGGATCAAAAGATTTCAGATGTTGCTTTGCTTAAATAATATACAATATTCATAATTAAATAACACCAAATTAATAACAAAATTATTCACAATTTGCAAAATATGAAATAGAAATATTTTTTAAAATTTTCTCATTTAGATCTAGGTGCTCCTAAAGGCTAATAATATTAGGATGCCCAGAAAATCAGATTTGACTAAAAAAGAGACACTTAAACAAAGTCTCTGCACCCATTGATTTTATATAGGTCAACTACTGACCAAAACTATTTTCCTACATTAGACACTGTCTAACATACAGTTATTTAGTGTTTCAAGTAGGCATTCCTCATCTCTACAGTGTTGTTAAACATACTGTTAAGGCCTGTTACTGGATGGTCACTTTCAGAATTCAACTGTTTAAAGTTTGTACTTCTTGTCTTTCCATCCTTTGACTTGCTGTTTTTTGAAAGTCAAGACCTCTTTCCACAGTGGTTCTTACCTTGGGGATAAAGGAGTGCATCCCCACCCAAATTTTACAAACCTAGCTAAAGTTCTCAGTGGTAGCGTTGTGCAATGAATGTTTAGGAGAACCATTTTCATGCTTAGCCATTTTTTCTTGTTTCCATATAAATATTAACTAATAAGTGTTCTTGTCTTGTTTATCCTGATACTCTACAGCCCTCACGTGTTCTTCATTCGTGTAATACTCTTTTCTTAAACTTATTTTGTGTTGGAGATCTGTGTCTCCAGAAACATTGTCTTCTGACATCCTCACCAGCTAAAACTGATTAGTCACTTCTGCCTTTTCCAGTGTTTGGGAGCACATCTCTGAAAAATCACACTTATACCCAACAATTTTGCTTTCAACCCATAAATAATGTCATTTCTTATCTGTAAGGGGATGTATAATCTCACTGTGCCTCAGGCTTCTATAGGTCCCAGTGAACATCAGACTATTTGAGACTTCAGAGCAATCATTTGACTTTCTGTAACATCTCTGGACCCGAAAAATACTAAATGACATGACTGCAAAGCCTGATACTTTGTGAAGATAAGATGTCACTAATATATTCAGTAGCCATTAGTTTTGGGTGGTTTAGACTAATTTTTCAGCTCTTGCTCTTCCACTAGTCTAGCATGTGCATTCGGATGATTACAGACATTTCAGGGCTTCATTAATTTTCCTTTCTTTGTAAACTCCAGGTTTGCTAGACATTTTAAAAAACACATAAAAACAACGGAGAAGGGAACCAACCCAAATCTGTAATTATCGTGTGAATATCTTTTGCTGATAATTTCCTGTGTTTCTGTAGTAAGAAATGTTACATTGCATGTTTAGGGTGATTGGTATAGTCCATATGCATATAATCAAGTAGAGCTACTTTTTACTGGGATGTTTTTTGACCTATGGCATCAATGGACAAAGAATGGTTTGGAACAAGAATAATAGGAGACCTGAAAATGAGGGGGAAGAAAAGAGCCTTTTTCCTTTTGTATATGCAGTGAATATATATCCTAGATTCCAGGCCAACCATAAGAATTTTCATTTTTATTTTATGTCTTGAAATATTGCTGTTGCATTAAATTCTGTTTCTCCTTTTTTTTTTTTTTTTTTAATATGTAGGTTTAGAAACTGCAAATGGCACATCTTTCACATTAACTTCTGATTTTTCTGCTGCCTTCTCTTTATTTTTAGCTTCATTAGTGTTTAAAAGTAGTCTTTGCCAACTTTCTATCTTCCTGTCCTGTTTGTCACAATAAGCAGAAATGGGAAGAGGAAGGTCATGATTCTAAAATAGTATAATTGCTATTAAAATAGTAGGAAGAAAATTCATTAAAGGTTACTGCTTTCTTCTTCCTCAGCCCTGCACAATTGGATTAAATATCACATTGCATATGAGGTTGTCATCCGATGCAATTTATCCAGGAGTGGAATACTTCTTCCTCTGAAAATGAATGTAGATTTCAGTGCTAGTAATATAAATTATATATCGTAATTAGTAAAATAATCAAATATAAATATTATCTCCATTTATGCTTTAAAAGAGGAGAGAGAGGATGTTCTAAAAATCAGGACTTTCAATTTTATTCAATGAGCTAATCAAGACTGAGCTGAGTGCCTTATCTGGATTTCTTTGGTGAAAAGATGGAGTTGACGTCCAGTCTGGTTTTAAATACAAATGATGAAGCATTTGCCACTTCTGTTTCCCAGCTCCATGGATTAAATCTGGTGCAGTATCCACAGAGAGTAGAATATATGTAGAAGTAAACCAAAAAACCACAAACAAACAAACAAAAAGCAAACTCTGAAAAAGTAGTTTCATATCTTTTAAAATACTTTTGTTTGGGAAAAAAAAAAGACAGGTAATCTGTTTCACTTTATCTGTTTAACAGATAATACAAGGAAAGCTGTTTTTCCTCCATGAGAAGATGCTCTGTGTTGTATCAATATAACAGATATATGTGTGTGTTTATTCAAGTGTTAATGCTTTCTTTAAAAAGTTGGCTTTTTGAAGGCTAGGGGTGGGTTGGGAGGAGAGGTTAATTTGGTTTTGTTTAATTTGTGTCACTTGGAAATGGATTTGTATCAAAGTGGAAATGCCATTTTTATATGAGAATAAGAATAGGAATATGGAGTTTTGTGTGGTCTGGCTAGTACATGTTCTCGCTGTAGAAAAAGTGTAATGGAAAATCCGGACATACTGTGAGTAGTTTTCACACCTCATAAGTTTAGCCATCTGTGGCAGATGATCTACTCTGTGTGTTTGTTGTCAAGTTCAGCTACATTTCTTTAAAAGGTGTGAGGATTACGCCTGCCCTAGGATCAGCTGAGTGTATTTTAGGGGGAATTCTTATGCTTCAGAAAATGCGGAATGAAGGCAGAGAGGAAAGAAGTTTCAGGCAGAAGGAAGTTTAGGGGGAGACACTGAGAAACCGCAGAGAAGAGAGAGAAATATACTTGCAACCTGAACTGAAGGAGAAATCTACTTGTCCAGCTGAGGCAAAGGGGGTTATGCAGAGTTTACTGCAAGACCTGAAAGCTGGTGAGTTGTTGGCATGGAATGAAGCCTGAAAGACAAGTATCAGCAACCAAGGAGAGTTTTTCAAACTTCCTTTTGTTTCTATTCTATTCTAACAGTGTATAATATTGGAACCATGGTATATAGTACCAGAGCTGAGTAAGAAATATGCTTTCCTACAGAAGAATGTGTTGCATTGGTAATTTTAAGGCACTTCTGGAAAGAGGGGGAGGAATTTGATGCAGACCGTTCTGCAGGTGCACAGCAGTATGGATGAATCCAGGGCTGAGCAGGAAAGACAAAAAGAAGGCTTAGCAGTGATGGATATGGAAAGGTCTGAATTAGGCAGGTGGGCACTTGATGAGTTTGTTTACAGCAACAGCTACCTGGCCATTGTTCCCCAGCATGAACCACATTTTAGAGAACGTGGTTAATCAGGGCTCTGCTCATTCTTCCACCTTTAATCTTAGACTGGGGTAGTAAAGCATCATGGATACAGAGTAGAGTAAATATTGCCTGAACAATCAAACTGAGCCAAACCCAGAACCTTTAATTGCTGAGGAGAGATGTCATTTCTGAAGAATTGAAGAGGTGATGAGACTCCTGAAAAAAAGAAAAGGGTTAAAATTCTGCTTCAAGCAGATATTTCATGAGAAGCCAAAAGCAGGAATTGAAATTGCTCTAGTTGTGGTGAGTGGGAATGACCTCCTGTCTTGAGACATTTACAGGTGACATCTGTGTTACATGCAGCTGTTTCCACAGTTGGCAAGAGAAACAGATGTGATTATGGAGTGAGCGGAAGAAAAATTGCACTTTCTTTCAGTTCAGTAGTCTGGAGGACTAGCTCAGATTAGCTCTGCACATGATGCCTGTGCTTGGGCAGATGAATCCTCACTCTTGTGAACAAACAAGGGCTGTGGCACAGCATGTGGTGTCTCGTCAGTTACCATCCTTTGGAGGAAGTCTGTAGTTGAAGGAGAGGCAGAAAAAGCCAAGATTTTCTTACACCATTTTTTTTGGTTTTTTTTTTTTTTTCTCCTGTAAAACATGATTGATACTTCCTTTCCTTCAGAGATAAAAGGGGGTTTGGTGTTGATTGTTTCAGGATTTTTTAGTTCTTGGGTTTTGGTTTTTTTTTAATTGTGGCTGAAAGATTGCAGAGTGGCCTCATATCTGTTGAAAACAGATGGTGCTAATTCAGCATATGTATATCATACTGATAAGTATAAACTGTTCTGAATTTTTCTTACGAGTATTTTCTGGCCAGGATTCTCAGTTGGATTGCAAAGGAAAAAAAATTTAAGCATATTCTCGTTTACTGGGAAAATATTCTTTATAATCCAGTAAAATTTTCCATAGATGAGATCTGAGTTTCAAATAAAATGTATTATTCTGACTGAGGGGTATGACACATAATGATTTGTGTGTTACATGATGAGAAACAGTGTATTATTGATTACTATTAGTGAATGACCCCATGCTAAGGCTATTTTGTTAAATGCAGAAAGATTTATTGCAAGGGTTTTGTTATTTGAAGATAAAGTTGCTTTTCTCTACTGCCACAAGTAGCTTTGTGGCTAACAGTTCATATTTTGGTAGAATACCCTTTAATATAGCTTGTTTCAATTACCAGTGGCAGAATCACATTGCTTCTGTATTGAAACACATTACTAAGGTACAGTTCTTTGTTATTAGTTAGTTAAATCCAAAAATGGTTGTGTTGGAGACAGGGCTCATCATGGGCAAACAATATCTGTATCTTAATCTATCACAGGCATCAAGTTGTCCATCAACATCATAGAACTTTTGATAACTTTTGATAACAGATAAGGCAGAGAAGTTCTGAGTATTTTCAGTTCTGTGTTTATGTAAAATGCCTTTTAAGCTGTCAGTGGAAATACACAGGGGAGAAAAGGAAGTGATGACGGATAAGAAACACTAATTATGTTGTAGTGTAGCATACAATGTTATAGTATAGTACATAATCACCATGAATCTACAGGCTTTGTCTTGGTAAGCACCTACCTCAGAGGAATTCTAGTTTTGCCATTTTTATTTCTCCATATAGTGAATCTTCCTCATGTTCAAGTTATTGTTATGCAATACATAGACTCCTATACACCTTGTCCTCTGTTTTGTCATTTATATCATAATCTTTTGGGTTGTCAAAGTAGAATATGCTTAAAAAATATCCTCTTCAGAAAATTTCCTGAGTCATGTCAAAGATGGTGTATAGAAAAATCCATCATTTTGTTCCTTTTTTCTTTTAAACAAAAATTGGATATTTTCTTAAAAGTAATTAGCAAATGAGGAAAGATTTTAATTCACAGACAAAGGGATTTGTTTTAAATTCTTTATCAGGCTTTGGCCCTGGACTAGGGCTGTAGTACTTTAGCTGTCAGAGTTTGAGCTGGAGTTGATACTGAAAACACAGTATTGCAACAAGGGTAGAATAATATTTTCTTTCTGTGAAGTCCCTCAATAGTTTTTAGTATACTGATATATAAATATAATACTTGAGAATATTTAACGTATCTTAGTACAAAGCATATAAAGACAAGCATTTAGGAAGCATCAGTAGGTATTGCCTACATAGCAGCCGTATATTTCCTGCAATGTTTTCAAGTCTTTTATAGCAAAGTATGAAATCTGTATTTGTCATTCAGAATGAAATTCTGACCATCTTCCTCTGGTTTGAGGACAGGTTTTCCCCCTTCTCCACACCTTTCCCCCTTTCCCTTTCTTTTCCTTATTTTTCCTTCTCTTCTTTTTCAGAGATTGAATAGTGGGGAAAATATTGAGCCCACTTGGTAAAGAGATTTCAGTAGAGGCAGTACTCAACTCTGACAATTTGACTCCTTCTGTTGGCTTGACAGATGCCCATTGTCTGAATCAATCTGCCAGAGACTTTTTCCCATTGCAAAGTAACTGAGATAGCTGTACTTCTGTATACATTTAATATAATTGAACAGTGAATCTCTCACATAAACTCCTATCCCAGTACACCTTGCAAAGACAAGTAATATGATTGCAAAGATAAATAGCAAACGATAGCAGAGGGGAAAATAAATTAAGAATTAAAAAGAAAATAATGAGTTGTGAAGGTAACGGTACTGTGAGTTAGCCAGAAATGTTTCCCTTTTGCTTAAGGCTTAAGCTCTGAAAGAAAAAAAATTACAAAAAGTGGTGAATTGTACTTAGGTATTTGGGAAAAAGGGCTGTCTTCGGTGAGCAGAAAAAGCAAACAGTATGATCTGTACATGTAAGGTAAGGGAATTAAAATGTAAGCTTGTGGATAATGTGGATAATGTGGATATGTTGTCTAAAACCTTTTGAATGCACATACATGGAATATTGTTCCAATTACACTATTTAGATCAAAGTTTCAAAACACTGGATTTCATTTTTTCCTCACAAACTGGTTTTTCAATAATGTATTACTGCTGATTTAAATGCTATTTCTAATTTTTAGAAATTGAGAAGGGAATTGCCCCATTACCCTTTACAGGCAAACTTGTCAGTCCTGTTCCAAATGAATCACAAATCAGTTAGTCTGTGTAAAACTGTCTTCTGTGCAAACAACTGGGAACAACTATTACACGTGCTCTCATAAAGTAGATGAAATATAGATTTAGATCCCTTTGAAAATCACAGTGTAAGAGCCACATCTGTCTGTAGTTTGCATATCAAATTTCCTTTGAATTTCTCCCTTCTCCCCTCAAGATCAAAAGAAGCATATGGGCTTTTATGTGTTTAACGGAGGAAAGAAGTTGATATCTCACGTCACGTCAGCTGTTAGGAAGTGCACTGTGCTGTCCCACTTGCATTTGAAGTGGAAATGGCAATTTCAAACAATTTCACAGAGAAAATGAAAGGAGTAAGGGGATGAAAAGTACAAAAGTGTTTATCTGAGAAATGAATGATTCTGACTGACATGAAGGAAAGCAAAAAAACTGAAAAATTCTTATTGTTTTGGAATAGACTATTTCTAAAAATTGTATATTGGTGTTAACAGAAAACAAATTTATCTTTAGAGGCCTCCAAAGGAGTGAAAAAAAAAAATAGACAGAAAATCAGACTGACTGGCATCTCAGTGCTGCTGTGTAGTGATTTAGAAACTAGTTTTCTGCCTGACTGCTCAGTCCCCAGAGCGACATACTTTTGGAAAAAAAAAGGACAAGAGTTACATTAAAGGAAAGCTCTAGTATATTACTCATGAAGCAGGGTATTTCACTCCCAGATACAAGGCTGAATTCAGCTCATCAAATTAATCTTCCACTACCCTTGCCAACAATGGCACACAAGCCAAGGCAGTACTGGTTGTATGATAAGGTTTTACTGTTGGTTAGAATTTTTTCAGAACATGTATTACTCCATTTTCAGCACTGCTGATGAGACCAGCTTTTATTAAATACCTGTTTCTATGTGTTTTCCTTACCATACAGAACTCATCTGCTTCCCTTAACCTGATGGCTTCATTGGAGGTTTCCCACCCTCTGTGGTTCTTCATGCCATAGAAGTGCCCCTATGTCAGCCTTAGACAGTGCAGAGAAGCTTCTCAATGTTCTTGCTCTGATGTTTGTTAATCCCTTCTCATCAGCATTTACCACATAATAGATATTAAGTCCAAAAGTGTCCATAAAACCTTACATGAGAAAATTTCTTTGCACCAGACAAGTTAAAAAACATCATTCAGAACCTCTGCACCTACAAGAAGATGTAGTTAAGGATTCCATACTTAAAATGAAGTAATCTAATACTAGTGTATTATATTAGTATCTTTAGGAGTTAGGTCTCATTTGCAAGCAATTTTTAAAGATACTGTTAAATTACCAAGAAATCCTTCATGAATGATAACAGATTTTCATGGATTCTTTGTAGTAAATTAAATGTTTAAAATAATGAATTGCAAAATTTCTGATTCTTCCTTCTGATACATTTCTAACAATGAAGAGCACATGCTTGTAATACTGAGTGACACATTCCAACCCTTTATAAGTAGAACAGCTGTGTTACAATTGCAATCTTAACTGTGCATTTTGGGGCTTTGGAGGGGTTGCATTTGGGAAGGTTTTTGTTACATGAAAAAATCCAAGATGTGAGAGCTGGAAACCAAGCTACAGCGCAAGCTTCACCTTAACAATATGCATTGCTCCCAACCTTAGGTGATTTTTTTTCTGAATGGGTGAGTAATTTCTATCCCTCCACTACCTGTCATCTTACCTGATGAAACAGTTTATTCCCAGTAATTTCGTTTAACACATCATCATTCATCTCTCAACCTGATGATAGTCATAAGTTTTCTGAGCAAGTTTATTGACTGCATGGTCCTTGTTTGAAGACAAAAAGTATTATTTGCATTGTTTTTCTGGTAGCAGAAAATTCAGGATACAGCCAACTTTCTGCTGACATTTCAAGTCAGTTGCAAATCAGCATTAAATGTTTCAGGAAACCTAGCTCTGCAGAGGATGATTTTTTGTTCTTTTACAGTATAGAACAGGATTTTGACCATGCTGTTGAGTCTTCTGGGGACTGTAGCAGAGGAGTAGCCTCGTCTATAATCCGCTTTACCTTTGCTTTTCATAGCACCACAGGCTGTAATAGTCTTACATCACCATGTTTATTACATAGAGAGTCTGGTGATGGAAAACTAATAAGGTGCTACCATCACAATTGTAATTGGCTTCTGCAAATGCATATATGTATTCATATTGTATACATTATTTTCAGGATTTTTCCTACTTATACAAAAAAATTTATATAAGTGCAGGTCTGTTTTGTCAGCTCTAAAGAGGACCCAAGAAGAAGTTGAAATTTTTTTGTGTTGTGATTACAGAAAATTTTAAAGGAGGAATGAATAATAATGATTACATTTTTACTAGTAAAATTCAAAACATGCAAGAAGTATGCAAGAGTTATATGCTCAAGTGTGAAAGCTGAGTTTCTGAGCAAATGAAGCTAATATCCAAACATGGCTACCTGAACAGAGAGAAGCATATCATGTTCAAAAACTCATTTGAGAAGAGGACAAGAAAGATTGCATAGGTAGAATCAAACACGGTGTTTAGAGGTAGAGATTCACCCCAGGTATCCTGAGCCATTCTGTCCCCCAAAGTAAATGATCTCTTTAAAACAGATAAAAAGCAGCAGAACATATTAGTATTTCCTAGTACTTGACTGATTCTTGTAGTGAGTCAGAGTCTTGCTGGCTTTGTCAACGACATCAAATTAAAAGAGACAAAAATAGATAGAAAAAGGTATTTTTAGAAAGATTCGCAAGGAACAGGTTGGTCATTGCAAAGGAGTTATTCCAAAGTCACCACTCAAGTTAACAGGGTTCACAAACCTTTGTCCAGACAAACTCTATAAATTCAAACTCAGACGATAGCTCACATCAAGACTAATGTGTACTGGCAAGGCAGAAAAGGAAGGTTTTGCTAAATGTTTGCATGCAACCTTCAGCTCAGTATTTTCACTTCCTTACTGTGATGTTACATTGTCACTGAACTGCAAGACTGAGAAGACTTTCTTCTGTCTTTATTTCAAAATTTTCTTAGGCCTAAGGAGTGGTGGTAGAAGGGTAAGATTGTTTGTTCCTCATTTCTTTAGTTTGTAGTACTGAGGAGAACACCTTTGTAGCTTTATTCCAAGCATGAGCTTTGGCCTTATTTTAACAAGGTCAGCTTCGCCTGAGAAGCAGATCTGATTACCATTAAGTCCATCCTGAAGGGATATCCCAGACTAATGTAAAATTATACAAGGGTCAGCCATAAAGTAATAACATTTATATGAACATAATGATAAAACAAAAAACAGAATAATTTACTTCTAGTTTTTTGAAAGTTACAGTCAACATTTAGAGTGATGATTGGTTAGACAAAAAATTATTTTTAAAAATTAGTGAGGATGCTAATACATAGCTAGAAGTAAACTGACAAGAATTGAGATGGAAAACATGATAAAATATAGTAGAAAACTTCATTGTTTATTCAGTCAGAGAGCTTGCTAAGGTCTCTTGTCTGACATCTAACTTAACCTTTAACCAGTGGTTGTAAGGTCTAAAAATACCTGCTTGTATTTGATAGGTTTATGTGGCTCCAGTGTTGTCTCATGAAGGTTTCTGCCTCATCTTTCCTTTGGGTACTTCAAATGTAAAATGAGCGTAACATTATAAATGTGAGACAAGGAGCAAAAATACAGGGATAAGACTAGACAGCAGAACTACTCCTTTCCACTCCCAATTCTTTTTGATAAAGAGATTAGAATTCGGCAAAGATCAGCCCTAGCTTTTCTTTTTTTTCCATGCTATTTAACAAATTCAAAGGAAATGCAAAAACTAATAACAGCCACTTTAAAGTTATCTGTCAAAATACTGCAGTTGAACTTCCCTTCAATATACTAAGACAATTTCCCAGGAGCATGCTAATATAAGTGATGATCGAAACACCCAGGAAGAAGAAAAAGGCACACATTTTATCACAGTACTAAAATACTTTTTTTCTTGTCCCAATATAAATATCAAGTAAAAGTTATTAAGACTTGCCTTTTGTGAGAATAGTAGCTGAGAACTAGAGGTTATCCATACTTTTTTAAAAGCAAGTGGTACTTCTTCCTATAATGTCTGTTAGTCTAAGTTTTTTCATATACAGAGAAATCTATAAACAAAATATGGGGGTTTTTTGATAAAATGACACTGAGATTTATACATCAGCAACTTAACTATCATCTGAAAATATTAATTCCATGAAGTATTGTAGACCTTTTAATGACTGTGTTATAAATAGCACTTCCCAATACCAGGGACCATCTGTGACTTCTTCACCATCTGTGATTCCTATTTCAGTTCAGGAGGGGGAAATAACAGTGGTATTACACTGATTTTACGATATAAATCATTAGCCAACTAGTCCTACTGTAGATGATTAATTTGTCTTTGCTTATAAGTACACACTGAGCAAGAGAAAATTAGTTCCTTTGATTTGTTGGCACAACATGGGTTTGTGAAATGGCCACAGGAAGCTGAAAATATTAAATTGCTTTTATTGAAATCTGAAACATGCAACAGTTGATGGAATTTAGAGGAAGAGAATAAAAGAGCTTAAATGGCACTTGAAAAGGTAGTGAATATTTCCTTGAAGATCCATGGCAAACCATGTGTTGAGTATTGTAATTTGTTAAAGCTAGGTAACAGGGAAGCAGCAAAAGGGGATTGTCAACACTTCTTAAAGACTTGTACAGTTTGTTGATGTCATATTAAAATAAACTGAGAAAATAGTGATTTATAAACTCCTGCTTAAAATTGATCTTACTGGTATCTTATCTGAATGAAGTAGCATTTATTTCAAAAGAAATGACATTTTTCATTAAAAGCGGTTAATGCTTGCAGAAATGCTGTCCTTGCCTGCAGAGGCAGGAGAGTCAATTTGATCAATACTGGTTTTTATTCTTCCATTATTAAATTGGGCTAAAATGTTTCCATATGTTGGTATTAATATGCCTGCATTCTGTAATGGCTGATCTGATTTTTCTTTTGTTTCAGTGTATGCATGTAGACCAGTCTCTGTTCTTTTGCTAAGGCAAAATTTGTAAGCTGTTAGGGAGATAGAATACAATTTCAAAATCATTCAGGTCCCACTTTTTAATCTGTGTACATTGCGTGGAAGCCTAAACTTCAAAACTAAAAAAAATTTCAAAAACATTAGCACTTTAAGGTGCAAAATAAATTACATCTAACCAGTTGCGTTGTCTACTTTTCCTAGCTGATGAAGAGAGATTGGCACCTCAAAAAGAATTACTTATCAGCCTAAGGTAGATAGTTCTACACCAGGATGAATCACTCTTCTACCATTAACTGTGAGGAAGTCTGGACATCTGGACAGAATTAAATTGCTGTAATTTTATATTGCTTAACTTTTTTTAAGTTTTAAACTGTAGCTTTCTAAGTGGAACAAATTTCATTTATGAAAGTCTTCAGTTAACTGAAGAAAGTTCATGCCAGTTTTGTAAGGCACAAGGAGATCCCCTGAAAATATATATATTTAGCATCAGATATGAGGCAAAAATTACAGGGTCATGTAAGAACTACCTGCCTTGTCACTAGAAAGTTCTGCTTTGTTGTCTGGATTTCAGTACAAGTTATAGCTTATGGGTATGCATTCAGTGTCTGGCTCAGTAGTCTTTTCAGCTGTACAGATTATACATAAATTTAGATATGAATGTGTAAATAAGTACACTTATAATTATACAGATTTTTTATTAAATTAAATGTTACATATAAGGGAGGTGTATGTATATATATATTCCCCTCCCATGCACATATGCATTGAATATGTTTACGTATAAGCATGCAGAAATTTAAAAAAAAAAGAAAAAACTTTTGAATTACCGTTGATTCAATTTTAAGAATATAAGGTAGATTTTTTTATCTTAGGCTAAACAAAGTCCTAGTGAGTGTCACCCTTATTTTGCATTAGATTTCTCATCTTTAGCAGACTGACAGCCCTTTTCCTTGCCATTTTCTGCTGCTTAGTCACAGATAGAAAATTTCCTCTGTCTAAAGGAAAGTATGTGGTTAAGTTATAAAGCCATACCCCGAAAAAATTTAAATAACTTGGGATTAATTTCCCTCCAGAACAGTGATTCACTCTTGTTTCTTCTATTGCAGCCAAAAGGTTCTTCAAGCCTGACTCCATCCAGCACTCAAAAGAAGGTGAAGAGGACTCTGCCCAATCCACCTCCAGAGGAAGCAACAGCAGGAACTCAGTCCCCATATACTTCTGTGGGATCAGTTTCACGGAGAAGGATTTGTAGGACCACCACTATGGCCAGAGCAAAAATTCTTCAGGATATAGACAGGGAATTGGATCTGGTTGAACGTGAATCAGCCAAGCTTAGGAAGAAGCAAGCAGAGCTAGATGAGGAGGAAAAAGAAATCGATGCCAAGTTGAGATACTTGGAAATGGGCATTAATAGGAGGAAAGAAGCCCTCCTAAAAGAAAGAGAAAAGAGAGAGCGTGCCTATCTCCAAGGAGTAGCAGAAGAACGTGATTATATGTCAGACAGTGAAGTTAATAGTACCAGGTCAACCAGAATAGAAACTCAGCATGGCTTGGAAAGACCACGTACTGCACCCCAGACAGAATTTAACCAGTTTATGCCACCACAAACCCAGCCAGAAACACAGTTTGCCCCTGCTACAAGCCCATATGCTCAGTATCAGTATTCATCTCCTGCCCTGCCAACTCAGGCACCAACTCAGTTCACACAGCAGTCACATTACCAACAACAGCAGCCTTTGTATCACCAGCAGGTTTCACCCTATCAGACCCAGTCAGCTTTCCAAACAGGAGCTACTATGTCCTTTACCCCTCAGGCTCAACCTCCACCATCTCAGCAGCCATCATATCAACTCCCATCACAGATGATGGTGATACAGCCAAAGCCAAGACAGACCACATTATATTTGGAGCCTAAGATAACAACAAACTATGATGTAATTCGCAATCAGCCTCTCATGATAGCACCAGTTTCAACTGACAATAGTTACGCAGTTTCCCAGCTGGGCAGTAAATACTCTACCTTGGACTTAAGGATAGGACTAGATGAGAGAAACAGCATAGCAAGCAGCCCTATATCAAGCATATCTGCAGATTCGTTCTATGCAGATATAGACCACCACCATACACCCCGAAATTATGTGCTGATTGATGATATAGGAGAACTTACTAAAGGAACAGGAGCTCTTGGTTCCAGTTTTAGCCTCCATGAGAAAGATCTAACCAAAACAGATCGACTGCTTCGCACAACTGAGGCCAGGAGAGCACAAGAAGTGTCAGACTTCCTGGCACCACTGCAGACTTCCTCTAGGTTACATTCCTATGTTAAAGCTGATGAAGACCCAATGGAGGACCCTTATGAGCTGAAACTTTTGAAACACCAGATAAAGCAAGAATTCCGTAGAGGTGCAGAAAGTCTTGATCATCTGGCTGGCCTGTCACAGTATTACCATGGAGAGGGCAGCTACAGGCATTTTCCAAAATCTGAGAAATACAGCATAGGTAGGCTTACTCTTGAGAAACAGGCCGCTAAGCAGCTCCCAGCAGCCCTCCTTTACCAGAAGCAGTCAAAACACAAGAAAGCCTTGATAGACCCCAAACTAACAAAGTTTTCACCTATCCAAGAAAGCAGAGACCTTGAGCCTGACTATACAAGCTATATGACTTCTAGCACTTCAACACTTGGGGGAATTACTACTAGGGCAAGGCTTCTTCAGGATGATATCACTTACGGCCTTAGAAAAAATATCAGTGACCAGCAGAAGTACATGGGGCCACCACTGACGTCATCCATTGGAGCAGGCCTTGGGACTGCACTAGGTCCAACAATGCGATCCACACTACAAGATGAAGCAGACAAGTCTTATAGCAGTGGTAGTAGATCTAGGCCTTCATCTAGGCCCTCCTCAGTGTATGGGCTTGATTTGTCTTTGAAAAGGGATTCTTCCAGTTCTTCTTTAAGACTGAAAGCCCAAGAAGCTGAACCTTTAGATGTTTCCTTTAGCCATGCAGCACCTTCTGGAAGAACTAAACCCACCAGTCTACCTATTAGCCAAAGCAGGGGAAGAATCCCAATAGTAGCGCAGAACTCAGAGGAGGAGAGCCCACTCAGTCCTGTTGGACAGCCAATGGGAATGGCAAGAGCAGCAGCTGGACCCTTGCCACCAATATCTGCAGATACCAGGGACCAGTTTGGATCGAGCCATTCATTACCAGAGGTCCAGCAGCATATGAGGGAGGAGTCACGGACTCGAGGCTATGATCGAGATATAGCCTTCATCATGGATGACTTCCAGCATGCCATGTCAGACAGTGAAGGTAAATTAGGCCTCAGACTGGTATCTTACTATCACAACGCAAATCCTCATTTCTATGCATGTGTCTGATTTTTGTTACACTTCAAAGACTTGTTCTTTTTCTGTTCCTTGGTGCATCTTCTGTGTATTTACATTTTTGGGGGTTGATTTGTTTTGTCTTGTTTGATATATTTCATTTTATCCTAACAGTTTCTGGATGGTGTTAAGCTACTATAGCATGCTACTATATTGTTGTTGATTTGCTTTCGTTTTGGTTTGCTTGTGCACTTTCCTTTTCACTTGTTTATGTCTACTTTTCAATGATACTGTGTAGAACATTCCATGTACAATACAGACTCTGCCATCAGTCTTTATGTGCAGCTCTCTTCAGTGACTGTGAATCATTGAACTTATTTACAATAGTTTTTGTTGGGATTTGGAAATAATCTCCCAAATCTCTAAAAAACTCCAGTAATTTTATATGCATGAAATTTCATGATAGAACTCAAAAAATGATAATTCCATCTCCCGATGCACCAATTTAGATCTGTGTTTATATAGAAATAATCTGTTCATTAAGTACATATTATATGTTAGAACCATATAGAGCTTAACGTGATAGCAAAATAACATTCTACATATGGTTTGTTGAAAGCATCCTGTCATGTGGACTTCTGTGCATTCAGAATTGTGATTATGTAAGATAATTTGTCATTGGGATGGTGCAAGACAATCTCATCCTTCAATAAAATTGCATAAATTATTTTACTTCTGTTGATGGGTTATGCAGTGTAGCTGGTTTTATATACACCCCATACACGTCTGCCAAATAAGCACAAGAGTTTATCTCACTTAAGTTCAGGAAAGGAACCTTTTGTGATGTACTATAAACAGTGCAATTAAAAATGCTGCTTCTGAATAAGTACAGCAGAATGTTAAAGCTGATGTTGAGTACTTAATAATTGCAAATTATGTATCAGTTTTGTTTGAGTCAGTTCAGGCTTAATATATTCTAAATTGTTTAAAAATCATAAAGATAGTTTGAAAGCAAATGAAATGAATATGTTCAAAATTGTATGCGCTCCCTTAACTTTTTCTTATGTGTATTTACTGCACAATAAAAGAGACTTTGCATGCGCTCTATTGTCTGTAAATGGCAATGATTGTCTCAAAAGACACATTTGCATGGTTACGAAGCAGTATGGTTTATTTTTCACATTTCTACTAACCTCTGTTCATTATTGCATTATTGGTTTTTTACACATGCTGAATCTTTCATAAGCATTAGAAAAATTGATCTATTTGCCTTCCTCATACTTCATACTAAGGGCTTTGTTTCGTAAGTTTCTCTTCATATTTCTTAGATATTTATAACTCCCTCATGAACTCTGTGTTTCAGGAGAGACTCAGGGTCATCAGCTTTTTTGATATTTATCAGAAGTTTAACTGTTTTCATTGTCCTTCGATTCTTAGCACACGGAGTCCTATAATTAAATATGAAAGCAGTTGAGAGGAACTCCCCAAGTTGCAACTCATATCATTCTTCCTTAATAAGCAGATGCTATCTTGTCTCCTCTCAGCTTGTGACTTTTACAGGTCATTCTAGAGTCACATTGTGAAAGATACAAGAATTTTCCTCCTGAAAACTAGGGAGAACCAACCTGGACCAAAAAAATCCAATTTGGTGCTATTCTACCTCATATGAAGAGGTCATAGGCAATTAAAAATCTGCCCTACAGTGCATTATGTTTCTCATATATATTTGCACAAGACATGCATGAAACTCTTCAAGTTTAATGTGTTTCAGTTTTAAATTAGTCTCTGATTTGTTAGGCCCTTTCAGTGGTATTCTAACTCAATTCACATATTCTGTATTAGATTGATATGTCACTCAGGGCTTCCCCTTTCAGCAGTCTTTTTCTAATTTCTATCAAACTTTTGTCTTCACAAATAGCTTATTTCTTGGGAAACCAAAACACTTTATGACATTATTTTCAAATATGCTGTCTAATAGCAAGTATTGAAATTAATTCAAATAATTTGGATGTAAGATAAAAAGTGTTCAAAAGAAGCAATTACATTTCTATAGAAAGTTATGGCCTTCTTTTTTCGGGACTGCACTCTTCTCTGTAGTGCTTTGATGCCGTGACAGTGGACAGCTATTCTGGCGTGTTTCATCCAACTTTTTAACACAATTTGCTTTGCAGCTTCTCTTTATTTTAAGCAACTGCTGCATAGTCTTGACAAGATTTCATTAAAAGAAATCAATCTTAAGCACTGTCTTAGGAAAACTCTTCTTGTGCTACAGCTTGGTTTACCATCTTAAGAGACTTTTAAAAATTAAATTTAAGTTAAAATATTAAATTTCAATTGTTTTTCATTGGTTCAAACTCAGAGACATGCTTAACTTTCTGTTCATTTTTTATAAGTGACACTCCATAAATACTAGAAGAGAATGCAAATAGGACTTGAGTCCAAACCTTCTGTTTTTCACTAAGTACATACTGTAACAAATCTTAAACCGTGCTTCAGTACATAAGTAGTGCTTACACTGGGATTCCAAACTTCAAACAGGTTAAAAAAGTAGTCTTAGTGTCAAAAGAGCACAATGTCCAGAGCTGCCCATTGAAAATAAACAGCATTTTGAGCTCTTGAAACATTTGGAATTTTCTTAGGATTCCCAGTACCATGAAAACTCTGATCCAGCAAATAGGTCTCTGTCAGCCCCACAGCTGCCACTTTCCACACACTATTAAGTATGCTGAAGATGCTGATTTTCAAGAACGGTGAAGCCAGTACTCAATTTTATGAGTATAAATGGTCCTTGCTGCTCAGAAGATATAAAATGTACCTTTTCTCGCCTCAAGTATTTTATTCTTTTATATGCTAATTTGGCAATTCTTCAACAGAGTTTAGGAGCTTAAATTTGAGATATCAAGATATCAACACAGCCAATTCCTTGTAATTTTTCATCCATGGGATTTAGACTGATTGCTGTTACCTCTCTGATTGAGTTTCTTGGACCCCACGGCCTGGAGTTCAATCTCACCTGGTTAATCTGTTTGGGTGGAACCATCTGGCTGCATTCTGTTAGTCTTAGAATAAAAGGATGACTTCTCTAAGACCGTCAATGATTCATCTTGGTTGTTCTCAGGTTTCCAGCTGTGACAAATCTCAGCTGTGCAAGCCAAATCCAATGGTGTGCGTATGTATATGTGAGTGTGGTGTGTGTGTGTCTATATACACGTACATTTATAACTTCTTAAATTTCAATAAAATTTACAGATTCATTGCCGTTTGATTAAAAAAAAAAAAGGTAGGCTGGTCTGAACTGCAGTATGGAATTCTACATTTTCAAGAGAAGCAATCCAGGAAAAGTTATTCCAACTGAGGCAGGATGAAAAAAAATTCTTTCATCTGCTCAGATGATTACATAGATTGTGATAGCCAGCATTAGCATCTGGGTTCAGGAATATGCATTAGGCTCTTCATGCAAGCTTCAGAAAGAAGTTCTGTCAGGACAAGTTATGAATGAGCCTGCTTTGTACAGGCACTGGTCAACTGGCATAAATGTGTAAAGCATGAAGGATTTGCATGCTAGATCATAATGGTTTACTGATATCAGTTAATCAATAACTAATCACTAATGCTGGATAAGCATCAACCTCTAATAATGTTTCTGGTAATTCATATATACTTTTCTAAATAATATTACTAAACCATTTCATGTTAGATTAAGTTTGTGCATAGTTATGAAGGAAGAGACTGCATAATATCTGAATCAAGATTAAGAATTTTCTAAAGGCTTAATATAATATAGAATGTTGGTTTTACCACATACAAATTATTATTTTCAATAAATCATGCATATATATTATTCCTCTTTTTGGAAAATTTTAAGAAAATAGTAATGAAAAAACACAACTTCCTTTTTTCCCAATAACATTTTTTTCCAAATTATTTCTTAAACCAAATAGATAATGTTTACTTTCACAACTAAATAAGAAAGATTAGGTGCACTACCATTTTTCCTTTTAATTTTTTTTCTCTGTCATGTGCATTCACTCATGTTACTATAGCAAAAACTGACCTTATTTAAGGTTTGCAAATCCTTGTGGTTTTGTTGAAACAAATATTTTATTCCTTTGATTTCCAAATTTATCTTGCTTAATCAAACATAAAATTCAAACTTGCCTCACATTCCTCATTGCATTACCTGCACAATGTTTTGGTTTACACTGATTGGCAACATAGAAGAAAATAGGACATGATTCTGATCCCAATGGAGTGACACCTATGTCAGTTGACCCAATAGTCAGTAAGCATAAATATATGCATTTGCAAAACTGATTTCAGGGAAATGGTGTTATTTGATTCCCAAAAGATGCCTTACACAACATCTTTTATACAGATTTAAAACTGTTGCAAACAGAATAATAGTCTTGTAGAATTTTTTCAGAAAGAATGTTAACAATCCATACACAAAGGTTCATACTGCAAAATCGGGGGATGGAATTCAAAATTAGAACACCTGCAATATTTCTGCTTAGAATTTCAGTTACATAGATTGGTTTCCTATCTTCTTTGATTTGGGTTGATACTGATTTCCTAAAAAGGTCATAATTTTCTTATATGTAGTTCTAGATTATTTCCAAAACATTTTTAAAATTATTCAGTTCAGAAATTTGGAAAATAGTTGAGTTTGCATTTTGAGGGTTGGTTATTTTGGTTTTGATTTGGCTTTTCTTTGTTTGGGGTTTTTTTTCTTAGTCTGCTGCAAAATAACTAATATGAATAATTTTTTTCAACAAACATTTTAGAGGTATGTGAAATCTGCAGTGTATTTCTTAGCTGCCAGAAGGAAGAAGTGGCTATGGCACTTGGTAGATTTCTTCTGTATTTAATATCCATGGTTCTGACATAAACAGAATCTTCTCCCTTTGCTGTCTCACAGCTAAATAATGCTCAAGTTCAATGTCTCAAGTCTCACCTCTAACTTTGCTTTAGCTGCATGGCCAATTAGTAACCACTCTGCATGTTTGCTATGCACAATGCACATTCTTGCCCTTTGCCCAGCACTGGATCAGAGCATTTGACCTGTCCTTGGTTTTCAAAGCCTATCATCTCCGTCGGGAAGAAACAGATTGGTTTGACAAGCCCAGAGAGCCTCGTTTGGAGAATGGACACATCCTTGACAGAAGGCTGCCAGAGAAGTTGTCACACTCTCGACCACTAAGTCAACACCAAGATCAAGTAAGCTGTCAAGTAAGATGTGCCTTTAGTTTTGTAAATGATTGGTAGTTTAATCGTACTGTCCAATGATTCCCGTAGGGGCTACAGGATTACTCAAAATCCAGCTACATTCAGCTGAAGTACTGTTGAACCTGTATTCATCATCAACATTTGATGATGAAATTAGATTAACTTTCCTCTACAATTCAGTATTAATTTTGCAGGTTGTCTTTTGACTTTTGAAATATAACTGAAAATATCTATACTTTAAGTATTCCTACTGGTAAAAAAAAAAAGAAAAAAGAAAACAATTAGTCTCATTTTCCCTTACCAGCTTTATTCCATCTCAATTCAAGTCCCTACTTTTAGTAGTTGAAGGAAAAGAATTACCTTACCTTGTTGACAAATTTTTCCACTTTCAGTAGGTGAGTGTAATCCCAACAGTCTGTGATTAATTACTGAATAAATCAGCAAGATTTTATCAATCTAATAATTAGAATATTTCCTTTATTAGCGAGAGAAAGAAAAATACCATAGTCTGCTTTTCAAGCTTGCCAACTTTGAAATCTAGTTTACATTAGTGTACCATCCCGTTTCCACTTTTTATTAACAAAGTTTATGTATTTCAAATCTCTAAGGTCTTCAATTGCTTGTTTCAGTTGCCATTTTTACTGATTGATTTAGATTAGATCCTGATATATTCTTATGTATTGATTTAGATTACATTTTTACATGAGATCAAATGAATGCAGTGAGTGCATTTCCTCAAGACAAGAGGAAATAGCCTCAAATTGTGCCAGGGGAGGTTTAGATTAGATATTAGGAAAAATATCTTCATGGAAAGGGTGGTCAAGCATTGGAACAGGCTGCCTAGAGAAATGGTGGAGTCACCATCCCTGGAAGTGTTCAAAAAACATGTCGATACGGCGCTTGAGGACATGGTTTGTGGTGAACATGGTGGTGGCACTGGGTTGACAGTTGGACGTGATCATCTTAGAGGTCTTTTCCAACCTTAACAATTCTGTGATTCTGAGAAAAGGTATTACATGGCCCCTTTGTGATACTTAATAGCTTATATTGCTCGTGTTAATTCCTCAGATAATATACAAGACAGGAATATCCCACTGCCATGCAGCCTTTGAAACTTTTATGCTGGTGAGAATTTTCACTGACATTTGACAATCAAGTGTAGGTTTTATGAAGCAATGGTGTAGATTTTACTAAGTGTTAAAATATCTTACAGTACAAGCTGTCATTTATTTTTCCCTCCTTTCCTATCCCTAGCATATATGACACACCCTAGGTTGTACTGGGCCTACCCATTTCTTGTTGAGAAAAAGGGCTTTGCAAGATATAATTCTTACAGGAATCTATTCAAATAGATCTATGATTCTATGAATCAACTTAATTGCAAGATAAAAAATGTTTTTGAGTATTCACAGCTCTTAGTATCACTGGCAATAGTTAAAAAAACTGTCTCTCTGAGCACATTAATCCTCATGAGAAACATTTATTATTCTAAGTATACATAATTGTATTTTACCACTACAGCTTTCTGAAGTAAAATTGAAAGTTTTCCTGGAAAATCAGGTTTGTCCAAAAGGATTACTGCTAACCCTGAGCTCTGTGATAAGTAAGATGCATTTAACTTCTAGAACTCTGGAGCTTTTGTCCTGGGAAACAGTTCCAAAGCAAGGTCTTAGTCACAGAGATCTGACCTTTGCTTTTTTCTCTCGTATAAATAGCGCAACACTAGGACTGGTTGAAAAACTTTGTTCGAAGTTTTTCAGCCGTAAGGTTAAGGGGCCTAAGAGTTGTTTTCCTGTATATTTCCAGGAAGAAAATACATATTTTTTCCCCTCTCAACCTGTTGTGATATCTCCATTCTTATATGGAAATAGAAGTACAGCATTAAAATCTTGCCAAAGGCATTTTTTAAGGTTTTGTAAAATCTAGTATGTAAATTGGAGAGTGAACATGTTCTAAATAATTCTGTCTGATGCCGTGGAAAGCCTCCGCAGAAGAGAAGAAGTGATGTATGAGGAGAAACTTTATAACAGTTCCTTCTTCTGTTTCCATCCGGGTTAGCTACTGTCAGTCCCACATCAGTGCAAAATAGTATCAATGACTATGCAGAAGGGAGAAATGCCAGTTCTCACCAACTCCACATCATCTACCTTATCAAAATGTTACTCAGAGCTTGTGTATGTTAGGAGTATTCTGCGAACATTTGTTTGAGATAACTTAAAAACAAATATATTTTCAGACTTCGTGACAAGACAAAAAGGGTCAGAGATATTTTTAAAAAGTTTCATTAGCTCAACACTGAATTGTGAAACACTTAGCAATAGAAGCAAGTAAATCAGTATTAACATCTCTATTTTTTAGTATTTGTATGATATTTTAAAACTATGAAGGCAAATAAACCATATCAGGCCAATGAGAGTGGTGAGGCAAAGTAACCACTCCCTAAAGGCTTTTTCAGCCCTGTGAGTTACAAAAGGGTTACTGAATTCATTGTGCCATGCTGTCTGTCTCCTGTATTCACAACTCAGTCCTGAACAGGGACCTGTAGTGTCCAAGTATAATCTACTCTGGAGACAAAAATGGCAAGTCGTTCTCCATCCTGAACCATCTGAACATATCCACCTTCACCCAGAGCTTCCTTTGCTGCAGATGATTTCCTGAAATCAGTTAGGAGGAAAGTTTCCTGGTTAGCACAGGAATAAAGCCATTGAAACTCCTTTAATATCCCTTACTGAGCTCAAACCAGCCACAGAAAAAATAATTCGCATCAATAGCACTAATCTGTTTGTAATGTACCAATCAGTGTTTCCAAATACACTTATTGGCTCTAAATTTGCTATTTTTTATGATCTTCTTTGTTAAAAAATAAGAATATTTTAATGATCACTACAATATGTGTATTCCAGAAGATTTTGTTTCACGTGCGAAATATCAATTTCCTTAGTAGATGAAATCAGAACTGCTTGATTACATCCCACAGAGCCTGTACAATTGAAGGTGATAAATAAAGCACAACCCTGAGCTTTTGAAGCAAGAATACAGTGGAGTGACAACCCTGAACCTCCAGGTTTCCATGGATTTCTTATAACATAGCAGATTAAGCTCACATGCTGTATAAATATTAAAATATATTTGTTTCTATAGCAACTTCTGTGGTGCTATATAGTGTTCTGAAATCACATTAAATTGCAGTTCAGTTGGATATCTTAGTAGCAATTTCCCAATGTATTGATTCTGGACTGCTCCCCGGAGGAGGGTAAAACCTGATCAATGCATAATCTATTGTAGACTTCCCACTGATCCCTGTTGACCTCAACAGTTTGCTTAGTCACTGCCAGTTCACCAGCAACTTCTTTAAACCTCCAGACACGAAGGGGTTTTTTGTTATTATTTTCTGAGAAAATTATTTGCATATTCTGAACGAAACTGGCTGTTACAAACAGTTTGGGAAAGAACAGTAGGAAGAGGTGCCAGGGCAGTAAAACTTCATGACAAGGGCATGGACAAGGAGAATATTTTAACGGGCAATAAGTAGTTTTTCAGTGAGGGGTTTTAAACACTTCCAGTCGTCATAGGTGGGTCTTTTTAAGCCCTAAATGAACAATAAAATCCTAAACTCATCATGTACAAGTAAACTGTCGTCAGTTCATTTGGGCAAAAGTTTTCTAATCACAAAAAGAAGGCAAGAGTTCTAGACATGAAACCTTTTGAATGAAATCCACTGTTTCTAAACACCTTAAAAAATTACCTGCTCCTCTCTTCGTTCACGGGTCACTGACATTCTCTCTAAATTTCAGTCAAGCCTTTTTAGGGACACTTGAAGATTTAGAAATTATGAAAATATGGGTCATAAGGTAAGCATTGGGGCTAAAATGAGAAAATACCATTTGTGACAGAGATACAGAAGGCTACCTGAAAACTTTTGTTCCACATTTTTGAGATCCGTCTACTTAGTTTTGATTGTTTTTCAACTAGCAAGGAGAATTTATTTTAGATTTTAGTAAACTGTTTTCTGTTAGAGACTTGGTTGGAGGCGCATTTTATGATTAAGAGTCTCTGGAAATATGATGAGAAATGGGACTTTTCCAACTTTAATGTAATTGTTAAAATATTTAATTTAAAGAGTGAATTGTTAGCCACCCCCTCACTGTAATTCACAAAGGAATTTAGCTGGCAGTGCCTCATTTCTTAGTCACTCAGAAATGTTTTTCTCTCTGCATGCCAGAATGACTTCTAGAGCAAAGGTCAGTGTTGAACTTACCTAATTGCAGAAGGAAATGTAACTCACTTTGCAATTTATTAATGAGCAGGAACATTGTATTTGTTAAGTTTTTATTGAGTGCATCTTTTGCAAATTATCTCCATCACTGGGGATCTATCAGCAGAAAGAACTTTCCACCTTGAGGAGTTCTAGAGAACTTGACATTTGTGCACTGCACAGAGGGCATGTAGCGGTTCAAAGGGGCAGAATTACCACAGCTGGAGAAATTCTTGGTGCCAGCTTGCACAGGCCTTATGTGCTCATGCAAGTACCTGTGGTATTCAGAAGTTAGGATGGATACTGCCTAACCCAACACCTTGAGCATCTATCATCTTGTTCCTGGATACCTACCTCAGGTAAAGTTTCCCTTGAAAATGGTATTGTCCCAGAGGACAACAGCCAAGTGTAGCTGCTGAGAGTCACCTTATCAGGCCCTGTCTATCATTGGTGGAAGGGGAGATGCAGCAACATTTAAAACCAGGAACTACTGTGACTTTGATGAGCTGATCCAAGGACCAATTGTTACATTATAGGTGTGGCTATGGACTGAAATATTGAAATACACTTTATGAATTTTATTTCTTAAATATAGGACTAGAGAAATTTATTCTTCTTGATTATCCTCTTTACCTTATAATATTCCCCTTTATGTGGCTTCCATAGTGTTTCTTTATCAGACAAAACACTTAAAGACAACAAACAGAAAATGAAGTGCATTTTTAAACTGATCTTCTGTAAGAGTCTTAGAAAACCTCAGCACAATTATTTGCCATTCATTCAATTTTTGGAGGGCCTTTGAGCTGACTAATAACATGAAACACATGAGCAGAGCTTACATTTCCTGAGGAAGAGGATGATATGCCTGTGCTGAACTACAAGTTGAGTGTACTGAATGCTCCCAAAGAGGTCAGGAAGGATCTTCATGACAGGAAGATATGGCAGAAATCTCTGGGGTGAAAGAAGTGGGATCAAGTCACTTTTGCCCTGTGACCTAAATCTGGGCTTGGGGACTTACATGTTCTCCAGCCGTGAAGTGGAAGGATGGTTGCTCTGTGCCAGTTTGTATTTACATTGTCATGGTTGTGTGGCTTCAGTGGGGTCCCTCTCTATCTTCACTGGGGAAACTGGGGGAAGAGTCAGCTAGAAGGGACTCCTGGCATATATTCAGGTGAAGGGAAACCAACTTTAGTGGAAGTTAGAAGATGTGAACAATTGGAAACACAAAATAATTTGTGTTCTACAGGTTTTCAAATATTCTAGTAAATTTTGGTAAATTTTCAGATAAATTTCAGAATAATTTGTGTATTACAGGTTTTCAAATACTGTAGTAAATTTCAGATAAATATGCTCACTAATGGTTAAAGCAAAAGATCAAGAACAATATAACTGTTCTCCGTATTATCTATTTACAGCAACCACTGCTTTTTCCTATTTATTCTGCCACTTTCAAAAATATACTGGTCTGAAAGTAAAAGCCTAATGACATGTTCCATTTAAGTACTGATTCCCACCAATAATAAAGGAATAATATACTACCCTGGATGCTAATAAACTTCAGTGGTTTTTTTCAGACCTATATGAATCACAAAGATTTATTCTTCTCATAAAATTCCAGAAGTGAAAGTAATAAGAACGTAATAGGCAAAAGAAGGAGACAGCCTATATTTTCTGATGTATTTGTCAGCAGTCATGTACAATATGGAATTGAATATTCTTGGATTGTTATTTATTAAAAAAAATGAAAGAAGATACAGCAAGTAAAATAATATGAATTGAAGTTTAAGAGCTGCAGTGTTCCTCAGTTAAATTGAATTGGTCCCACCAAAATGGATCCCAGCTAAGGATCTACTCAAATGTGTTCATACACTTCTTGTAAACAGCAATATTTCATTTTTTTTTATTTAATTCAAAGTAAAATTAGATGCATTCTTTCAGATTTTTTACAATTTTATGTAAGCTACATGTGACAAATGCATCACTTTGATTGTTATATAAAACTTGCTGGATTTCTGATAGTGTCAGGAAAACATAACGCTCTCCCTATCTATTAATAAGTGTGGAAGCCTCTTGGAACTTTATACGCTTCTAGTAGTATTAGACTCTATGTTCTGACAAAATCTCATGATAAATTCAAACGTCTGCCTGATCTCATGTTCTGATTTATTCTGGAGTACTTGTCCACTACCAAATCCATGATCTACTTCATATCTGACATTAATTACAGTCAATATTACTCTCACTGTGTTATGGGAGGATTTGAGCCTTCTAGATACAACATCATTCACTGGATAAGAAACTGATTTGCAACAACAGATGTATAAACTCCTCTGCTTACTGTAGGATTGAGCTAAGCAAGTCCCTTGACTTCTCTGTTTCCCTTCCCATCATTTATGTGTGCTATCCATTAACTTCATAAACTCTCCAGGGCAGAAACTAGGTTTGAAGTGCTTGGCTCAGGAGGAGCTTAATCCCTTTAAATACTACTTAAGTATAAATAATAGTAATAAGCTCTTGGCAGCAGGCTGCTGATACACTCAGGCTGCTGCATGGCCATGCTGAATAGTATTGTCCCCTTGGCTCCGTGAGGCTGCTCCCTGATGTCCCATCCTGGAGCAGGCACAGTCATGCTCTCTCGTCTCGGTCTGGGTGCAGTGCCCAGGCTTGGAACCGACATGTCAGAGGCAGAGAAGTGATGGGTTCCGCTTTGCTACCAAAAGACCAAAACTGAAGGCAAAGGGGGCTGTAATGCCTGTGAGGGGAGTGTTGCAACCAGCACTCTGCAGAAGCATTTTGGTGTGGGCTTGGGGTGATCATCCCTGCCAGGTGGGTCAATCCCCTGCAGCTTGGCCCCTCGTATGCCTACCATGGGGCAGGTGGGATCAGTTCAACAGGAAAACTGGCTCTTTAGAGTCTGTCATAGGGTGCATTGCTTTCTGCTTTGACACGGTCTAGGATCAGCCCAGGTAAATGTGCATTTTCATACAGAATGTAGTCCTACAAGTTTTAGTTTGGGTCTTTCTGACATTATCTCTCCCTACATCTTTCAAATGGCTTTTGGAATTTGAGGACAAGAGGTACATTGAACCATGTGGTTTTGCTGAAACTAAAGCAGTAACTCATGGATGGTAACATATTAAACTAACATTTTGTTTAGGTGTCTAAAAAAGAAATTTATAAAAAATATAGGAATAATGCTTCATTTCATTCTTATCTTAAACATTGCTTGAATAGAAGATTAAGGTTAAAAGAAGCTACAGAAGAGAATGACCACCTTCTAGTCATTAGGAAAAATCAGAACTAAAGCCATGTTTGAAATTAATCTGGAGTTATGGAAGCAAATATTCATTACCCCACAGAAGGAATTTGCAGTCTGACAAATGTCTTCAAGCTTGGGGGAGTTTTTGAATTATGAAGTTGTTATATTTCCCTGGATGAAATAAGTTTGTTTGCTTGTTTCTGTTTCAACTGTCTGAAATTATGGATGCAATTGTTGTTGGTTTATCTTTTTATGACATGCATATTTGTGTTCCTTAGATAAATGGGAAGCCCCTGCAGTACATTTTTCCTCATACAAGGCTCAGACTACTGAAAGACCCAAAGGACCACACAGTTTCAGGTAAAAAACTCTCTACCAGACATGATAATTAATTTGATTAGCATGAATTAATTAGCATGAATTATACAAAAGATTTCCAGTATTAAAAATAGTTCCTGTGTCTATGCAGCAGGAAATTCAGTGGTCATTTTAAATCTTGCTCATTGGCTATAATAGAAAGCAGCAGTGCATACAAAAGGTCACAACATCTGTTCAAGATATATAAGCTATACAGGCATTAAAAACAGAGGAAAATCTGTTGTGTTATCCATATGAACAGTCTGTTTTTTTGTTGCTTTTTATGTAACTCTATATTCTCTGCATGAGTTCTTATAAAATAAGCTTGTGTAGGTGTTCAACACGTACAGAACAGAGAATTTTTTTCTTTCTGTTCTGGAACTCTACCTTGCGTAGAGGGGGTTAGAAGAACAATCAGATCCCACTTTTCTGTGATATCTTCACATGGAGATATTTATCACAGGACTTCAGATTTATTCTCTTTTTCCCTAACACTGACACAAATGTTCGTGTAAGTCAGAGTGTGCTTGCCAAGGAGATGAAAGTGGCAGAGGTGATATTCATTCACCTCCCAGGCTGAGAGCTGGAACACAGTGTGATATTTTCGTGTATCAAACTGTAAAAGGCTGCCAGTTACAAGACCTGGCACAGGTAAGGCCTGTCTGTCTGAGCTTTTGGAATTGCACTCTTTCTCACATCTAATAGTGATATGGAACTCAAAGTTATTTTAATACACTGGTTTCGTTCTTTCAGAGCTGGATGCTTTAAGCAGTTTTGTCGTGAAAGCATCAGACTTTCTTTTAACTTGCTTAAAAAATTCTAATAGTGTGTGTCAAGCTGTTTCTGCACAGAAGTAATTACCGACTGCCAACCCTGGTATTCCCTCGAGCATTAAGTAGAAAGTGGCATGAACTTACTTAAATTGCTAAATATTGTTTTCACAGGGTTTCTGGCAGTAAAGTCTTGATAATTTCCATCCTCAATATCCACCTCATATTTAGGGTGTTAAATGAATGTTCTGTATATATTATAAGGTATTTTCTTGTTAGTCAGCGTAACACCCACTGATGATTTCAGGCTGCAGAAAGACCCCTCCACCCACACAGCAGAGTCTGAAAGGAGCTGCCAGCTCTGCTGTGTGTCAGCCTGTGCTGCTCCAGGCCCTCCCTGTCCACAGGAACTCCTTGGCATCCTTGTAGGGATCTTTGCCCTGCAGGCTGATGAGTAATGCTGTGATCCAAGCTGCTCTCTTATTCAAAAATAAGTGGAATTACAACCACACAACTGTAAAGCTCATGATTTAGTGTTGCTGAAGCCTGCTCTCCTATGTAAAGTTACTTGCCCTCACACAGTGGGAAATGCCTATTCCAAATTCTCAACTAACTCTCATGCTGACAATCACAGCAACATGTTGTGCATCAGAGAAAACTCCTTCTGAGCAGTGATGGGTGAAAGACAGCTCATTTACTAATGCCTGGCACAAATGAGGTCACATACGATCAAAAAGTTAGTCAGGGTCCTGCTAAGGTCATATAGCCCACACTAGGATTACTTGCTGCTATAGCTATATAATATTGTGCTTAAATTCTCATTGGAGAAGGCAAGCTTGGCTCTGTCTACAAGCTGCAGTCATACTTTTGTGTTTTGATACATGTTTGGAGACCTGCACAGACGTATTTCTGTATGTTGTACACATAGATTTCTCTACAAATATTTAGAGGCTTAAATGCAAATTGTACAGAAAAAGCCAAAGGTAGAATAGGGTGGCCCTGAAACAGAAGAATTGGTTGTAGTTTTCACTCCTCATGCATCTTTGAAGTACCATAACTCCTTGACTATGTACCTCCCTTCCTTCCCTTCTCTCAAGTGTCTGAATGATTTAAGTACATGAAAACTCTCTTCAAAGGTTCGGTGCTTTATGCTTAGCCTTCAGCTTTCCAAATGACCTCTCCCAGAGATTCATGCATGGTTTTAAAAAAAATTAATTTTGATTAAACATTATCTGCAAACTAATAGTAAGCATCTATGTTTATTAACCAGACAATGACTATTAACCAGAGGAAGACATAGAAGTCTATTATGCAGCAAAAGTTACTTTAAATATTGGTAAATTAAACAATAAATAATTTTATACCATCACAGCTATCTCACTACAAGAGTTTTGGATATTCATCAAGATTCCATGTTTGATTGCTTCACTGGCTGGTTTCTTTCTCTTTATTTCTTCCCTTTGTCTCTTTCTGATCTCCCTTTCTCCTTGCCCTTCTTTCTTATCAAAAGTACCAAAATGAAGTGTTGACTCATTTTGTGGCCTTTATACTTGTTGCATAAACACAGGAAAAGTGTCTGTTCAAAAACCACAACCATCAGTAAAGCTCACATGGGGAGTCAGATCTTTCCAAGAGAACAGTCACTGTTGAAACCACCCTTTTGGTAGCATCTTCACCTGAACATTTGTGTTGCTGGATTCTTACAAACCAGCTGGCCTGTGGTCCTGGGTGACCACAACAGCACACGCACCATCTACTGTCTCCTATTTCCTCACAGTATGTACAAAACATTCTCTGTCTTGGCTATGCACAAAAGCCTCTCCTATGTGATCATTTCTGCACATGCAAGAACAGTTTCTACTGATGTTTTAAATTATCTACGTGCAGTTTGGTCAGTTCTGAAGCAGGAGCTGCCTGAGGACACGCCTGAGACTGACAGGTTCTCCTCTTAGGGAATTAATGAACACATCTTCAGTATACAATTAGTGTATCTTAACTGGAGTGTGCACAGCAGGAATACATAGGGAACTGTCCCAAACTGTACACGATTCCCACTTGGAGAATTCCTGTAACTGTTGACCAGCTGCTTTGCTGGGAAACTGGCCAGTGCTTCAGCCCATTATCTCATCTCACTGGAGTTCTTGGGCCAGCCTGGGCATTAATGATTCAGTGTGCTGGGTCAACACAAATAACCAACTCTACCCCAGCAGTTGTAAGTGTACGACAAGCTTGAATTTCATCCTAATATCCTCATTATAATTTGAATTCCACAGGTCTCATCACAATCTTACCACAGTAGAAGTTACTGCCTATTATGAATCCAAAAATTGTCACAGTCTGAATATCAGTAATAAGAGCAGTCCCAAATATTTTAAAATTCAGGTGTTTTCACTACATATTATGTGCACATGCATTTGCTTTATTTGCTTTCCTGATTAATGAAAACTGACTCTGAGGTACAGATGCTTTTGATGCCTCTTACGTAACCTGGCATAATTTTGCACACAGAAGCATATAATGTGAATTTTGGCATGTGAATGAGGTGTTTAAGGATTGAGGAACCGAGCCAAAATTGTGATGGCAAGATAATAGCAGCATTGAATAAAAAATAAATGTATACTTGCTTACTGGCCTCTCTCTTGAAGGTTCTTGTTTCTTTATTATACACCATAATCTAGAGCACACAGATCTACTTTTCAAGACATGCAGTGTCCTCTCCTCAGACAATGCTGAGAGGCATGAAGGAATTTCCAAGAACTTACTCTGCAAAGACTGATTAATAATTAAAATAAAAAAAAAAAAAAAGAAGAATTGGCATCGTGGTTATGCTGAGGTGCCAAAGCAATGACGGCAGCGATCGGTAAATGATAATACAGCAGTGTTTAACGCTCCAGAAACTCACTGTCTGTTTTCACTGAGAAGCCCTTGTTCCTTTTGGATCCTTTAGCAGAGCAGCATAAGCACTGTTTTATACTGCCAGAATTTTCTCTTCTGTTTTTTATCATGCCATCATTATATTTGAAAAAGTGAATTAAGGATATGGCTACTGAATATGGCAATACCTTTGGAAATGTTGCAAAGATAATTTAGATTGTGTTATTCCTGATCAGGAAGCTGTCTGGGCACACTCGAGGGGAAAATCAAGGCAGATACATCTCAGTACGTCTCTAGGTACAATGACTGCACTCAGTCAAAGGTAACTTTTACTCCTTTACCTTACATAGGCTGAGTCAGAAGTAATTCTTCCTTTTTGAAAAGAGGCATGTTCTGTGTTTCCAGGAAAAAAATGTACCTTTGAGCAGCCAGACTGTCTGTGTTGGAGAACATCCTCTTCAATTCTGGTAAAAAAAAAAAAAATTAAGAACGAGGCAGAGGAATGATTCAGAAAAATCTGCAAGCTTTGTAGTGGAGTAAAGAAGTGAATTAGGTGGTGGGCAGAAGACTGCATCCCTAACCTCCACCTCAGCAGTGATGTCAGTGAAACTGCAAGGAGAGTGACAGGGTGGCTGTAAAGCTGTACACACGTCAGACATGCCTCATCCTCTCCAGAAGGATTGCTAATTCCTGCAAACAACACTACACTTCTGACAGCTCACGTACAGATAGAGAGGAAGGGAATTCAAAGAGTTTTCCTATGTCAAGACTTCACTGCTATAGTCAGTCTCTAAATAAACAACCCAATATATTTAGGATTCTTTCACCTACAAGTTCAGCAAAATTAGTTCTTACTGCAAAATACTGAAGTGCAATGAAGATGTGATTGCTATTCAATTAAAAACATGTTAAATAGAGTCACAGTCTGTGTTCAATGTGAGAAGTCAGAGAGTGAGAACTGCAACACACCTCCTGTCCTCATACTCTTAGAGGATTACTTATCCTACTTCTTTCATTTAATGTTGTGAAGAACTGAGATAATACTTTGCACAAAAAAGCAATACCCTCCTCTAATATTCCCTTGTCACTGGGGAAGGACTTAATCCCTAATTAATGGCCATCATTCCCTCAAACTCTCACCCCTTACCAGAGACATGGCACAGAAGGTAAAACCCGTAAACAGAAAGGGACTGAGCTGTTACAGTCAGGCTACATCAGAGATTTTCCTGGGAAGTCATATGGCAGTAAATGAGGACAGGACTGGAAATAAAAGGAAAGAGATGTCTGTTTTTGTCTTAATATCAATTTTAGAAAGAACTCAGTACCATTAAACTTTTCTAAATAAAAAACCCAAACAAACAAACAAATTTTTCTGTGTGTTAGAAACATTTTGAAGAGAAACAGACCATATATTCTATATTTATGTTTCTTGTCACCAAATTATTTTAATTTGGAAAGCACTAGTGTGTGTACTTAAAATACTTTCCATGAAACCTTTTTGGCAGCTCAGTTGTTAATGCATTTTTCAGTATATGAATATTTGTTGAAGATCTTGAGTGGAGGTAATTGAGAGGGCAATGTGTCTGCTGGCTATAAAGGTTCAATTTGCTTTCATAGCTCTCATGCAGAAAAGGCTGCAGAAACAGATCACTGCAACACTGAATGTTAGAGTTCAGTCAGGCCCCCAGATTTCCGTGGAGGTTCAGCTGTCAGTCAGTGGTACCTATTGAGCCATTGGTGTCTATCAGTAAACACAGATGAAACTCAGTGCCTACAAGAGATTTTATAGATTTAAAGCTACAGTCTACCACAGATGACACCATAGATTCTGATGTGACAGGTCATCCAAAAAGAAGAAACCTTTATCTTATTTTCAAGTAGATGTGATAAATGCTTCAAGATGCTAATTCATAAAACACTTTATGATCCTTCAGGATGATAACCAGTGTGCAAATCAGCATGAAACAGATTTGCAGCTGATATAAATCAATGCTGTGCTATTAAAACAACTGCAATATATCTGAATTTCATCAGCTCGTTATTTGACTTCATATGTATTTTATGCCTTAATTGCCAGTGGCCAAGAAATGCAATAGCTGAGTAGATATAATCATGTTTCTAGGAAACACCTTCATTTAAGCTAATTTTGTTAGAAGCACCAAAACAATTCTCCTGAGGACAATATTGAAAATGTTGTACCTATACAGACAACCAGCCTCTGATATGGATCATCATGTTATGTATTCCAGAGAAGTGCATAAGAATAACAATGCAAATAAAAATTTAGGCTGGATTTTATTATACACATTATTTTTCCTGGATTTTTTTCAAGTTCCTGTGTTAACTTGTTTTTGTTTGCTTTGTCATGTTTCCTTTCTCTCTGTTCTCCAGACTTGAGAGATTGCTTTATCACAACTACAATGTCTAAATAAATAGCTTGCATTTCTTCATGGTACTTTTAACTCTGACTTCTCCAAGAGAAGTCACTGGTGTTTTTTTCTGTGTTTGAGCCTTCTGTTCCATACAGACAATGGAACAGGGTGTAAAATTGTTCCAGCAGATAAGGGCCTACCAGCACCCAGCATATGTCTGGTCTAGATAAGGCTGGAGGAGGAATGAGGAGATAATGTCTAGTAAATGAACACAGGAGAAAGGTATGTTCTGTCTCCATTCACAGCCAAATAGCACTGAAAGGCTTCATATTGTTTGATTTGATGGATATGTTCTCATTGCTATAACATGGTACATTGGCACATTACAAAATCTTTCATGCCTAATGTTTCATTTTCATGATTTCTCCCCATGTATTTTCTACCACTGGACCTCTTTGCCCAAAAAAAGGTTACCCTTGTGCTTTGTCACCATAATTCACAATTCTGGTTTTGTTCTGGTTTGGGGGATTTTTTATATTATTAGAAAGTGATGAAAAATATATTTGGACAAGTCTGTGCATTGGCTCCTGGATCTGAAACACAACACTTAATCACTATTTTGAGATTTAAGCATATCTCCCATTTCAAACTACTCAGAGATAGGTGTTGTAGCCCTGCATTTTGAAGTTTAAGCCCATTTCAATTTTTCCCATTTTACTTCTGTACAGTTTCAACTTCAGAGCACACAATATCTGAAGGTGTTAAAATGACCATGAGTTTACAGAATAGTGAGTTTCAGCTACCATCTTGAAGGGTATTCTTTAAGGCTCTTAGGAATCAAAATCAGTAGCATTTTTTAATATCTTTCTTAAAAGTTCAGTCACCCAGAAGCCTATTAAAAATTCATATAGCTCTAACTGTGACAAAAGTCAGATTGCTGCCGACACTCACAGTTTCCTATGCCAATTTGCACAAACGCATGTGTGATTACTGAAAATCTGTTGTACATTGTAATTGCTTCTTTTCTTTCCTTGCTCATGTAATTAGACAGACAAATTATTTCATACTTTCAAAAATTAGCCCAGAGGAAATATTTGCTTGAGTTAACACATGAACAGTGTTTGCACAGAGCTTCTGGGTCACGTGGCAGCATTCTCCTGCATGTGTTGAAGTTGTTGCTACTGCATAGGACCTATATGATGATTAAACATAATCAATCCTTGCATTTGCTGCTAGAATGCTATTTACTTTCATGAGAGAAAACATCCCTGGAAAATTAATTTTTACTTTTGTGTAAAATCAGGACCACCAACACCAGCAAAAGCCTGCTGAGCCTTGAGTTGTTCAGTTTTTCTCTGCTCTTTTTTTTCTTTCTTTTCTTTAACCTTTAACTTATGTAAGGGGTTATCAGTGTTTGTTTGGAAAGGCAAGTCTGGTAATTGCTTCGATGCTGAAATAGTTCCAGGAAGTCTAGGCTGTTTATACTGTAATGGCTATAATGGAGCTGCTCAGCAAAGCAGTGAAAAGATGGTTAGATTCTGTGATCTTCCCTGTGACCTGAGAGCAACAGCAACAGATTGGCAACAGTCTGATCTTTGTTATCTCCATAAGGGACAAAAAAGACTAAATTGTAATTGCAGAGCTCAGGTTATGGTCAGCATATTCCAGCAAAGTAAATTACAGTCTTTCTGCTGTGTTGCTACTGTGACACAATGAAGTATACAAGGAGATAGGATTTCATAGTGTCTAAGACACATCAAGCTATAGAAATTCAGAATAAATAAATCTACCTCATGGTGGAAATAAGGACAAAAAAAAAGATGAAATTTGAAAACACATTTGCAGTGATGTTGCCAGGTCACCAGTGACAGAATTTATTAGTGTCAGGTTGTTGCTTACTGATCATATATAATTTTTATATGTGTATATATGTATATATATATATATATATATATGTTATGATCCAGTTTAAATACAGAAGAGAAAAGAAAAAAT